>OX101794.1:16697947-16830920 GCA_944452715.1 Ophion slaviceki | reverse complement strand
CTCGCAGGCGCTCGTGTGCCTCGTCGCCCGCCGCCCGCGAACGCAAACGCGATGTGTCATCGCGCGGTGACTATGCGAGCCATTCGATCGCCGACATTATTGCTCTCGCATCTTCCTCGTCTTCTTCTTATTCTCGTTTCATCGTCGCGCTCGCGTCTGCTCGTAGTTTACGCGACTCAACTCTTCCCCGACGATATTATTTTGTCCGCGAGTGTCGTCGCGTCACTCGTTTGTTTCTCGACGTGCGCGGCCCTAAGCTTCGCTCTATCGCCACCTCTCGGCAATCATTCGCGCTCGGCACGGACCGCATCGATCCTACTTCGCTTTTCGCTTTTCCGGACGATCCAGGGTGCACAGTGAACATTCGACAGTGATACACATATATTTATATTTTTATATATATATATCAGTATATATACGTATTTGGACTCTCGTGACGGACGGTTCGCGGTGGCGCTGTTGTGTGCCATGGCTGAACCGAAGCAGGGTGGCTCGAACTCCCGTGGCAAGCAACAGGACGTTTTCACAAACGGATGGGGCGACACGATGAAGACTATACAGTACTGGCATCCCGAAGGTGAATTTTCTACACATCACCACGGAGTACACGAAGTTTACGCAAATAGTGCTTGAAATTGGGTTGAAGTTTGCATCGTTGGAATGCAACGAAAATTCTTCTCGATTTTCTTTATTTTTGTTATCTATAATCTTTTTGGGTGTAGTTTCGAAAAACCCATACCGTCGATTAATTCGGAATTTCGTGTACCCGTGTACTTTGACTCGCTTATTATGAATTTGATAGTGAAAATACCCGCAAATTTGATTTTCAAGGTCAATACTCACAAAATCTGACTTTTTTTTACATGTTTTCTATTTTATTTTAACAAATGTTGATCTTAGAGAAAAATGTTGCCTGCGAAAATTGTAGCCTATAAAAAGATTGATCTTTTATGTTCTATACAGTTTATCGTCTAAAACCATTCTGTTTCGAGAAAAATGGGATAATGCTCCAATAAGTACATTTTGCTCAACTCCATTAGTTTCGATATTATCGACTTACGCACTTTACCGCGAGAAGGTTGAAGTTTAGTCTTTAAAGTGCATGTTTATTATTTTGCATTTTATGTATTTTATTTTATCTTTTCTTTTTTTTTTGTATTTTATTTTATTTTTTACATTTTTTGTTTGGGTTTGGGTTTGTTATCCATCTTTTTGTGCAGCTGTTGATTGTAGATCTGTAATAAGGACTTTCAAAAATGTTTTTGTGATTTTCGTAATTATCGTTATTGCTATTATTATTATTATTATTATTACTTTCTACAAGTATCGGAATTTAGTCTGCACCTATGAGAATCCTACGGGCGTATGTCTAAATGGATTCTCGTAAAAGCTTATTATTATTATTATCATTATCATCAGATTTTATTGCTCCGAGTAACGCTCTCCCTCAGTTTGCACTGGGAAATATTCACCAAAATCTTTTTGAAAAAAAATCTTATCTTTTGTATGATGTATCGACAAACACGTGGAGTCGAAGTTTGCCTCATTGGAATGCAACGAAATTCTTTTTCCTTATTACTGAACCTTTTTTGCTCACTTAGGCTACGAACATCAAGGAAACATTTTTGAAGATCCTTTCTACAGATCCATAAACTGCAAAAAAGCGTTCAGATAGTAATGAAAATAAAGAAATTAAGGGGAGATATACACCTAGGAGCCGGAAAAAGGTCATTTTTGTGATTTTTTTTTCAAGGAAAACTATTTGAAATTTCGGATTGGGATTTTAATTATCTAAAAGTATATACATTCAAAAATATGTTCAATTTTCTTTATTTAAAAATATCAAAAATATACAAGGATATTGTATGATCCTTGGAGCGTCGTAAAAAAATCTGCGTATACGTTACCCACTGGCGTTTCTTCAAAAATCATCTGAAAAAAAAACCAAAAAGATGATAAGATTAGATACTATAATCTAGTACTTGTCATAGCCGATTTTGAAAATATCGATTTATGACAAAATGGCGGACGTTTGAACATAAATAGTGATTTTTGGGCCAAAAATTAGTTATTATTTTGCCTATAAAACAAAAACTAAGTAACGGAAAAAAAATCGTATGACAAGTACTAGATAATGGTGTACAGAATAACCACAAAAAACCTCAAGGCAATCGGTTCACTGGTTTTCGAGAAATTTTGGGTACCGATTTGAAAAACGTGGTTTTGAGAAAAACGCGTTTGAAAATTTGGGAATGAATAAGTCATGAAATTTGTCAACTTACATGGAATCATCGATACCAGGCCGATAGTGTAGGTCTTCTACGGTCGACAGAATGTTCATAGCTTCTAAATCCTCGACCTCGAGCATCTAGGTGTATATCTCCCCTTAAAGAATAAGGAAGAATTTTCGAAGCATTCCAACAACGAAAAGTTCAACACCATACAAAGATGGAATGCCTTACTGGAAATGGCTGAAACTAATTGGCTATTATTTATTAACGTGCGCCGATATCGCAATTAATAGAATTGATATTCAATAGTAAACATTTGGCAGTTTTTAATATGACGTTGAAGTGTGCCTCGTTGGAACGCAACGAAAATGATTCTCTTCTCATTTCACAAATTTTCTTGCGAAGATTTCAGCTACGGAAATCACGCGAACATTTTTTAGAATTCTTATTTAACGACCTACAAAAAAACGGCCAATAACGATTTTCGATAATAATGGAAATAAGAAATCGATAAAAAATTTCGTTGCATTCCAACGATGCAAACTTCAACCCCGTGTTTTTATTCATGTGTAACTTTGATTGGGTGGATAATATTTCGTTTTTTTCTTCACTTTTTGAAAGTTGTAATCAGTCATTTGCACTGTGTGTGTGTGTGACAATTTTTTTAAAAGTGAAATTAAAATATGGACAAATTTCTGATTGCATTCAAACTATCTATAAATGCAACCTGTGTGGATAAATGCAGTGTGTATGTGTGTGTGCATGTGTGTGAGAGATACACAACGATTCAGCAGGGACAAAAGTGTAACGCTATTTTGCAATAGTATTGAAGTTTGCATTGTTGAAACGCAACAAAAGTTTTATTTTTACATTTTCATTTCCGTATTTTTATTCTCATACAAGCACCGAAAATATTTTACTTCTCGTATTGGCCAATCTTTTTCACCGATATAGGCTACAAACCCCGCTGAAACATTTTTGAAGATCTTTATTGGGGTTTTATAATCTCAAGTGGGGAAAAGAGTTTATATAGCAATCAAAATGGAGGAAGGAAATAATAAAGAAGAATATTCGTTGCATTCCAACCATGCAAACCCCAACCTTATATTTTGCACGGAGAATAAGCTCTTTGTGATGGTAATGTATTGACCTCTACGCTTCAATGAGCGTGGCACAATGTGTTCCAAATGTAGCCCAAAAGGTTGGAACATTACTGGGTTTGAAAAAATATCGACTAGTTATCCGTGTTGGCGTGGGTGCGTACATGCGTGCGGCTTACGCATGCGATATATATATATATATATATATATATATATATATATATATATATATATATATATATATATATATTATAGGCCCCAAGTCGAAATCAATCAATAAAATTAGTCAAAATCAAGAATAAAATTTTTATATAGGGGCCAAGATGAAATATATTTTATATAGGCCCCAAGTCGAAATACAAATATAGACCCCGAGTCGAAATAGTCACCGGATTCCGATTGAAAAAAAGAATATTTGTTTACTGTTAATAATTTTTCTGTTAAGGAGGTTGAAGCGATTCAGTTGAGTCAAATGACGGTTTATCCAATGTTTTTTTTTTTTTTCAATGAACCTCAAAAAATGTATACGATGTACAGATGTATTCTGTATATGCTCATTTAAAAAAATATATATTTAAAAGGAATAAATTATGCATTTAAATTTTTTATTACGTAAAGTAAAAGAACTTTTGTGTTACTACCAACTTGAAAAAGTATAACATTATCGATGATTGTTATGAAAAAAACTACGACAAGAAATGTTTCATACAATTCACAATGAAATTTTGAGTAATTTATAATTATGCCTATTCATATTTACGTCACGAGATTATTGGCCGATGGTTTACGATGGGCAAGATGAGGATTTTTTTCTAAATGTTTACAAAGGTCCAGTTTGCGTTAATCCGTTGTTAGAAATGGTTTATCTTGGTGCTAAATAACAAAAAAAAATACATAATCTTTAGTGTGAAAGTCTTGCACATCTAACCGCACGTTAAATTACATACATTAAACTATTTTTTATCCGTGGTGTTTGGTGGTGAAAAAAGTTCAACAAATTTGTAAAGACTCAGTATAATCTAAACAATAACATGTATTTTTTTAATTGAATTTAACATTCGATTGTGGCTAACGCTCCAACCTCCTTAAAAATATGAAAATAGTTATGTATATATATATACGCCGTTGAAGTTTGCATCGTTGGAATGCAACGAACATCCTTTTTCATTTTTTTTATTTCTTTATTTTTCTTACTATTTGCACTCTTATTTTGCATTTTTAGGGTATAGATTCCCAATAAGCATGTTCAAAAATATTTCAGTGATATTTGTGGCCTAAATATGCAACAAATGGTCAATTGAAAGAAAAAAATTCGTTGCATTCCAAGGATAAAAACTTCAATACCATAGACCCCGACTACGAAAATTTCTTCGATGATTTTTCAGGGTCCTCGTTTTTTAATCCACGAACATCTGTTGGACCAGATTTTTCGGTAATAAGAAAAATGAAGAGGCAGAATACAAAGAAACGAATATTCGTTGCATTTTCATGTTGTTGAAGTTTGCATCGTTGGAATGCAACGAAAATTCTTCCTTATTTTGTCATTTCTTTGATTTTATTATTACTGAAACCTTTTTTTTTCTCGAGTTTTGGTTATGGAACTCCAATGAGGATTTTCAAAAAAGTTTTAGACATTTTTGTAGCCTAAATGGGCTAAAATAAAATTCGTTGCATTCCAACGATGCAAACTTCAATACCGTGTATTTTCGTGCTTCCGCGAGCCGCGGAAAGCTTGTGAAGAAATAATGTCCTGCCGCGTCGTATCGATGAAATCATTCGCGGTAACGCTGTGATATGAGTACGTGAAATATGGGACGCTAAAGGGGGTGTGTGCCAAAAGTCGATAGGCATGAAATATTTGTGGAGCGCGTCCGTCCCGCTGCTCGTCCGCTCGACGTCTCCGATGTTTCATTATATCGTTGAAAGGACATCAAATCGCGAGAGGAACGGTTATTCATATAACTATTTTATATGTGAGCCATTCCATGCCGTTTCACCTAGCCCGTGGGCATTTTTAATTTTCCTGATTTTTTTGGTAACATTGTCCCCATGAACGGATTATTCACACAAATTTTGAGACTTTTATTTCTCCTCTTTTGGGAGTTATAGTTTTCCAAAAAATGTCGATTTACGAAGTTTTGGAAACGTTTAAACGCTGATGACTTCTGAAATAATCGAGATATCGACAAATGTCGATATACATTTTTAATTCATTTTGAAGCATTCTTTCGTTAAAAAATATGAAAAATTATCAATTATCAATGTCAACGTTTTTTTGCTTCTGAGGTGGAAACTATTTTTTTGAAGATGATTGGCTTTTAAAAAAAAATGTCAATAAATTCTCGAAAATAGTGTCGAAGAAAACGTTTCAGGCTTGTCGAAGCCGAATTGGAAATCACAAAGTTATTAACAGCATTATTGGGGATTAAAATGATAAAAAATCATCCCAAAAAATATCTAATTCGAAAAAAAATAGAAGAAAAACAGGCCCACGACGAGACTAGTCTTGAAAATCATCGAATGGGTCACTCTATAGCGGATAATTTTTTGACAAAAAAATTAAAAAGGCAATCAACTTAAAAAAAAATAAGTTTTCACTTTAGAAGCAAAAAAACGTTGAAATTGATAATTGATAATTTTTTAAATATTTTTTAACGAAATTATGCTTCGAAATGAAAAAAAATATATATATCAACATTTATCGATATCTCAATTAGTTTAAAAGTTATCAGCGTTTAAACGTTTCCGAAACTTCGGAAATCGACACTTGGGAAAATTATAACTTCTAAAAAGAAGAGATAAACATCTAAAATGGCCAGAGTCACGGGCTAGGTGAAACGTGCTGGAATGCCTCACATATGTAATATACATAAAGTCTACAAAACATGATTTTTATCTATTATAAACATGAGGGAATACTTTTATTGTAAGTAAATAAGAAGTATTATTTGCATCGCCTTTTCGGCTTTTTACAAAGCTTGTTACACAGTTAAACATCGCTCTCATACAATCTTACTTATATCTTCCCTTTTTTATTATTTAGAATTTTCATCACACTTTGCATTCTCACTCTCGATTACCATCGTTTCTCTTTTCTTACACTCTCTTTCTATTTCCGTACAAAATGTACACATATTTTAATGTTGTACCTCCATATTTTTATTTCTTCGTTTTAATGATTATCGAACTTCATATTTGCAGATTTAGATTTTAGTTTACCAAATTGAAATGGAAAAAAATATCTCCCGTTTTCCGTAGATCAAATCTGCCGAAAAAGTGTAGGCAAATTGAGGGAGAAAAATGTTTAAAAATAATTAATTGCAATGCAACGATGCAAACGTCGCCGTCATAAAAATCTCAAAAGTCACAAACTGTGTAAAGATCGTGATATTTTACGAACAGTTAGACATTACGGTTCATTTTTGCTCACGCTAATTGATCATAAATTGCACCGGAGGAGGCATTCGGTCGAGAGAGAGAGAGAGAGAGAGAGAGAGAGAGAGAGAGAGAGAGAGAGAGAGAGAGAGAGAGAGCTCAAGGAGACTTTTACCGCGGCACGGGAATCGAAGTGAGAAATGCAAAACTCGTCTGACCGTTGAGCGGGCGTTACTACTAAATGCGTGCGTAGCCTCCGATCGATGTTCAAACGTCTTTTCACCTACGTTGTCGTTCGACGAGCGACTCGTAGCTATGATAGGTGCGACCGGATGCTGTGCGTCGCTAGAAAAATAAAAGTTCCCACACATCGCTCCATGCTTGATCGTTTTGCCGAATTGCGTTTACGTAATTCAGTCGTGCGGCCCGATGCCAAAAAAAGAAAACACTCGAATTCGCACCGCTAACTGCTGACGAGCATTGATGTTGAAGTTTGCATCGTTGGAATGGAACGAAAATAATTTTATTCCAATTGCTAATTTTTCTTGGCAAATCGAAGCTACTGCCAACCTTTCTAAGATCCTCATTAGATACTCAAAACGCAAAACTACCGAAAATGATTTTGGATACCAAAAAAATTGGAGAAAAACGAAAATAAAAAGAAATTCGTTGCATTCCAACGATGCGAACTTCAACTTCATTGAAGGGCTTGGACTTTTTTTTTAATGTAGATACGCCCGATTCAAGATCGAGTGCGAGTGAAAAATACTCAAATTTGGGCCGTTTTGCATAGTTCCATTTAAGGGGTTAGGCCACTCTAGAGGCCGAGAAAATAGGCTTTTAGGGAATTTTTTTTCAGAAAAACTACAAAATAAATCGAGATTACAAAAAAGGGTGTTTATCATACATATCAGTGATTGTATATAATAATTTTTTTGAAGCTATTAATTTCAAAATAGCGGCTGTACAGCGTTTATCTCAAAACTGCATTTTTTAAGTTGGCCGGAAACATAACTCAGACAATTTTCAGCCGATTCACTTGAAATGTTCAATAAATCTTGAAAAATACATTGTCTATGGAAGTAAGTAGGATTTTTTTTTATATTGCATTGTTCATTTGTTATTAACAATTATCTGACGATTTTTAAGGCAAATTTTTCACTTTCAAAAAAAATCGTCAGATAATTGTTAATAACAAATGAACTAGTTTTCTAAACCATTTATAAAATGGTTTAGAAAAAATTATACATGAAACGAAAAAATACTCATGCGTTTTACAATTTTCATGAACAGCAAACATTAAAAAGTAACTTTATATAAATTGGCGTCTTTTTATTCATATTTTTGGTTAATATGACAATTAATTTCACGAAAGTAGCAACTTTTAAAAAAAAAAATGAATTTGTGAAGCCATTAAGTATTAAACTATTACATTTTTTAATTACTCAATAACGTGATGTTATAGAAATTGAAACGATCTACAAAAAAGGTCCTACGACATTTTGTGATAAGTCTGATAGTTTCGTCGGAAAAGTGAAAAACATTTTAAATTCGCCACAAATTCAACTTTGACCTTGAATTACTTTTGAAAGAGTCGATTTATCGTAAAACGATAGGAAACCTTCTTTATCGAGCGTTCAATTCCCTACAAAAATATGTCTTGGGCATTGTGATGCAACGAAAATAGGTTTTTTTCTTCTTCGTATTGCCCAATTTTTTTCGGTCTGTTTAGGTTACAAAAATCATTGAAAAATGTTTGAAGATCCTTATTAAGGTGCCATAACGTAAATTTGAAAAAAAGGGTTCAGATAGTAATAAAAGTAATGAAATGAAAAAACAAAATTTTCGTTTGCATTTGAAGGATGCAAACGTTGAAAACATGCATTGTTGTACGTCTACCCGTTGGCGAGTTACAAAACTAAAAGTAGCAAGCAAAGTTTTCTCCATGTCATTAGCATGGGAAATAGAAAATAGCGATAAGCAACCTCTAAATATTAATATTGAGGGTTCATCTGTTAGGCGTCTTATTTCACCTTACTGCAACTACTAAATAGGGGGATTTGAAGAAAAACTTAGTCAATTTTTTAAATCACCCCACACACATACACTACCGACCAAAAGTTTCCGGACACCAGATAATTGTGAAACTTTCGATTACTTCGGACAATTGCAAAATTATATTAGAACAATATAATTCCTTACACAGAGTTAGGGAATATTACGATATCTGTGGCCCCGAATTCTGACCACGCAGCCTTCATATTTGACCCAAAATAAAACGTTTTTCAAGAGTGGTAAAAATCGAAAATCTACCCTTAAGGGGGTGAAACAGGGGTTTTGAAGTTTGTATGAGACAACATGTTTTTTTGTTACATTTGCTCGAAACTTGGCGCAAATACATTACGATACAAATAATTGAACACGTATATCAGCATTTCCTAAAATTCGACCCTTAAGAGGGTTAAACGGGGGTGTTAAAGGTTGGGTGAGACAACATATTTTTTTGTCAGATTTACTTGAAACTTGGCATAAATACACTAAAATACAAATAATCAAACATGTATTTCAGCAATTTTCAAAATATAACCTTTAAGGGGGTTGAACGGGAGTGTTAACGTTTTTATGGGAAAACATATTTTTTGACCAGATTTACTTGAAACTTACCAAATTTATTTTATATATAACACTATATGTTTTCCTCCCCTTGGTGCGGGTAAACAGTCAAGTGGTACTTTTAACCCCTTAACGGTGTTTGCTTGGGTTGGCATAAATACACCAGCAAACCCAAACAAATGCACGTTTAATTATTTGTATTAGAGTGTATTTAAACCAAGTTTCAAGCAAATCCGACCAAAAAATATGTTGTCTCATATAAACTTAAAAACCCCCGTTTCACCCCCTTAAGGGTCGAATTTCGATTTTTGCCAGTCTTGAAAAGACTTATTTAAGGTCAAATATGAAGGCTGCGTGGTCAGAGTTAGGGGCCACAGATATAATCCGGTGTGTATATGAGATATTCTACGTGAATCGGGTGGACTTTTTCCATGATACCCGCCAATTCGATTTATTTTTTTTAATCTGATTCCATTGACTCTAAAAGACACCCTGATTTTTTTTACGTTTTTAAAAACAACCCTAAGTCAAAAAAAATATATTTTTCTCCGAAAAAAACGCTCCGATTAAAAAATCAGAAAAGATTCCCAAAAATGCGTGATTATGTGGAAAAAATTTCAAGCTATCACCCGCAGTGGAAGTATGCTTTTTTCTGTGCTTTCTGAGCGATTAACGTTAAACAAATCCGAAAAATTCATGATTTTTTTTTACCATTTTTGAGGAACTAAAAGGTTATTCAAATAACGGTTAAAAAATGTATTGTGGGTATCAAAATATTCAAGTATCCGCCCGAAGTAAGCGGTTCTTGAATTTTTCGGATTTTTTTAAACGTTAATCGCTCAGAAAGCACAGAAAAAATCATACTTCCACTGCGGGTGATAGCTTGAGAATTTTTACATATAATCACGCATTTTTGGGATTTGTTTCAGATTTTCAAATCGGCGCGTTTTTTTTCGGAGAAAAATATTTTTTTTACTAAGGGTTGTTTCGAAAAATGTAAAAAAAAATCAGGGCGTCTTTTAGAGTCAATGGATTCGGATAAAAAAAATAAATCGAATTGACAGGGGTCAGGGAAAAAGTCTAGCGGATCACGTGGAATACCTCATATATATATAGAAACTGACGCACACACATTCATCCACACCACCTGCATGCGTGCGCACACACAAACCGTTTTCTTTTACCGGGGGGCGCAGTAGTCGCGATTCCAGTGCTGCCGCGCACAAAACGGCGATGTCCATACGCGAGACCTCAGGTCTTCTCTTACATCCACCGATCAGTGAAATGCGAGAATGATAGTTGGCCACGGCGCCGTGGCGGAGCGCTTCTAGTCGACGCGAGACGTTTCGCACGTGTGTGTGTGAGAGTGTATCGTAGCGAGTACCGTGGCGCAGCGGCAGCAGCAGCAGCGCCGCGACCCGAGCGACTGCCGTCCAACGCGAAAGGGCCTGGCGGCGGATCGGCCGGGCGAGCGAGAGATTCGCTAGATTCTCCTTATTCCTTAGCGTGAGCTCGCGCGCGCGCGCGTGTGTCTGTGTGGGTGGGTGCACGTATGAGAAAATGCAGTTTGCATTGTGGCAGGTCGCGGTACGGTCGCCCATCCCAGCAGCGTTCGCCCTCGTCCCTCGCGACGTCGCGTCAAGGATCGATGCGAACGCCACGTACGTTCGCGCGGCGATAATACGCGAGAACATTTTCGCGGTTAAATAAGTGAATAATAGGCGCGTTTTTAAGTGCGAGCGGGGGCAGGGGCCGGAAAACGTTGGCGCTCTGTCTTCGCTTCCGTTGTGGACTCTTTTTTTTTGTCGCATCTGCGCAGTGCCGGGAACGAGAGGGAGAACGAGAGAAGTGATAAATTATCGTACGGGAATTCGCAGTGACATCGCGACTCGAGGATAACGACGCGCGACGTGCGACACGAGAAAGAAAAAACAAAGATGGAGGGCAAGTAGGAAAGCCGTTGGGGAAGACGCGTAGAGTAAAAAAAATGAAAGTGTCGAGTTCGAGGCGAAATTAGAGATAGCGAGAGCGCGAAAAGGACAGCAGGCCGGATACAAAAGTCCGGTAAAAGCCCGACTGCGACAAGGTCGAAGGCAAAGAGAAATGAGCGGACGCGGCGAAGCCATCTCTAACGATCGCGACCAGTCGACGAGCGGGAGCTTAGCACACTGCTGCTACACACGGACGGGAAGGGCTTCTCGTGTGCGCCACGTATACAGCTTTCCCTCGTCCCTCACCCTGTCTCACTCTCTATTCTTCCCCTGTAACGTTGTTACCTAAGAATAATAACACGTTAGCTATGGAGCGCTGACGACCAGAAATCGCTTTCCTTGGACGACGAGAGGCCCGCGGCGAAGGGAGAAGCGAGGAAGGCGCCAGGTGGAGATACGACGAAACAACGGAGAAGAAAAGTGACGAGACGAGGGAGAGAAGAGAAAGGAACAAAGAAAAAATAAAGAAATGAAAAGAAAGATTAAAAAATAAGGAATGATGGGAACGAGAGAAAAATAAAAGGAGAGATAAGAAAGAAGAGAGAAAGAGATGAGCTAATAAAGAGAGGAAGACGAGGAAAGAGATGAGAAAAAAAGGAGAAAAAAGTGTTTAAAAAATGAACGGAAGCAAAAAGTCGAAGATTACGGAAAATTGTTAAAAGTTCAGATATATATATACTCTGAAAGAATCTTTGGAAAAAAGAGTAGCGAATTTAGTAAAAAAAAAAAGCACGGCGCAAAAAAGTTGCGAAAAAATCACTATTTTGCAACCGGAAGTTGAGTAGACGAGAGAGAGAGAGAGAGAGAGAGAGAGAGAGAGAGATCCGGAAGTACGGAAGAAAAAGCCAAAGAGAGAGAAAGAGATATGGAAGATGCCGGATAGGCGGGAGAGAGACGATGGACAAGCTTCCGAGAGAGACAGACACACATTTATCTCCCCCTCCCTCTCAAGGTGAAAGCTCGAGACTAATCGCGAGAAGCACGATCCTCCACTTTCCTCATCATCTTCCTCTTTTTGGCAATTTACACGAAACACTTCTCGAGAGCTCGCTCGATAATCGTGCAAACATTGCTACCACTGCTGCTGCTGTCACTGTTACTTTTGTGTCGTGTCGCGCGACGAGATGACTACGAGGACCGTTTCGCTAGTCTCGTCCAGAGGCTCACCCCGTCGAAGTTCTCCTTCCGCTCGTCTCTATCGCCAATCGTCGCCGTCGCCAATTTCCAGCTCGCCCAAATTGACGCGAGACCAGTTCGACTGCAGGGCCTCGACGAGAATCGCCAATTGCCATTCTCATTCGCTCGCTATTGATTGCTCGCGCGAATGAACGAGTAAAAAGTTTGAGAACGCACGGAAAAACGACGAGAAAAAACATTAACGCGGAGACGAAAAAGTCGTATGCGAGAATGCTCGAGTGACGAAAATTACGTGGCTTTTTTTTTACTCACGTTACTATCTTTTCGCCTGGACTTTTTTACCGCACGGAGTGTTAAGGAGGGAGGGAGAGAGCGGGGGGGAGGGGCAAAATGTCGAAAAGCACCTCGAGACCACGTATTCTAAAGATAGAAGTGACGAGAAAAGGAGAATTAACGTCAGGATGAAAGCAGCTCGGGCGATTGAAAAACGAGGGGAAAAAGCTATCTGAGGATTTTTTTGCGACGAAATTGGCTACTGAAATCCGGACACTTTTTTTCGCGCTGACGTCAATGAGGAATTCTTGAGACCTTGGAGCTACAAAAAAGCGAAAAACCAAAAAATTCTCGAGGATCACGCGAGGTTTGAGCTCGGCCGGTTCTTCTCGCGAAGCTCCGATCGAGAAGACGAGAAATTTTATATATGTATGCATATGTATATATGAAAGAATAGTTAATGCGAAACTAACGTTTTAAATTTTTGTAGTCGTCGATTGGTTGAGCTTGAAGAACGAAGAGGAATAAGAATTTTCGTCGAAAACGTCGTATGTGCAGTCGTTAGTATCGGAAGGTTAAAAAATATCATGTGGATTCGGCGATCGTTTTGGAACAACCGACGAATTAATATATATATATATATATATATGACGTGACGAAAAATTCAATTCTTACCCCTTCGGACTATGGTATCAGTAGTGAAAAAGATTCATGCCTAATTTGAGATCCCCAACTCAAATACAAAGTGAAAGCGCTCGATAATTTTCGTCCCCATTTGATTCACACGGAAAACTCGCTCTTCACGTTTACATTTGAATAAGTAAAAAGTTAAGGTAGTACCTCCACAGAAGAGTTGAATTAAGAAATGGTTGAAATTTGACATATATGTTATTCAATACATTATCCAAACATCTGTGCAATTTTAATAAGTTTGACCACCCCAAACCTGAGATATTAACACTTAAAGTTGGCTTGGTTTACACGCAACAAATGCGTTATGATTGGCAAACAGAGCATCATTAATTTTACCGTCAAAACTAAAATTAAGAAATCGATAAAAAACGAGGATAAGCTAGAGTAAGATATCACGAATAATGTGAAAAAAAAATGAGAATGATTCACCATCTAGTTTCCAAGATATAACCATGAAAAGCCCTCACAATTTTGGTGCAAAGCCTGGCAAAGCCTGAAAAAAAAACAATTGGGGCAAAGCCTGGACAGTCCCGGCAAAAAGTTTACTGGCAATGGTAGATCAAAAACACAATATAAAATATATTTTACGGCAATAAATGATATCCATCGTATTATCTACTAGTACCGAGTCAATATTGCGTAGTTTTTAATTTTATTTATTACTATTTAAACCAATTATCAATCTTTTAAACATGAACATGGTATGTAAACTTTTGGTTGAGATTTTCGCAGAGGAACTACCTTAACGAGCATTGGTCAAATCCGCTTGGAGATTCTTGAATCTTAATCTTATGGATTTAAGGTACTTTTTCCATGAAGCCGAATATTTAACGATTAACTGATTTTCTTTTATAATCAAGTAAAAATACACGACAGTATACTGGTAAAATTTCAAGCTAAGTTGAGGGGTTGGGCCAATCTAGAGGCCGAAAAAATAGGCTTTTTGGGGATTTTTTTTCTTCAGAAAAACTACATAATGAATCGAGATTACAAAAAAAGGTGTTTAGCATACATATCAGCGACTGTATACAATAATTTTTTGAAGCGATTAATTTCAAAATGGCGGCTGTGCGGCGTTTATCTCAAAACTGGATTTTTGAAGTTGGCCGGAAACATAACTCAGACAATTTTCAACCGATTCACTTGAAATGTAGAATATATGTTGAAAAATATATTATCTATGGAAGTACGTAGGATTTTTTTATTGTATAGTACATTTGTTATTAACAATTATCTGACGATTTTTTAGGCAAATTTTTCACTTTCCAAAAATTTGCCTAAGAAATCGTTAATAACAAATCAACTATGCAATATAAAAAAAATCCTACGTACTTCGGTAGACAATGTATTTTTCAAGATATATTAAACATTTCACGTGAATCGGTTGAAAATTGTCTCAGTTATGTTTTTTCCGACCAACTTAAAAAATGCAGTTTAGAGATAAACGCTGCACGGCCGCCATTTTGAAATTGATCGCTTCAAAAAAATTATTGTATAGAGTCACTGATATGTATGATAAACACCCTTTTTTGTAATCTCGATCGATTTCGTAGTTTTTCTGAAAAAAAAATCCCCAAAAGGCCTATTTTTTCGGTCTCTAGAGTGGCTTAAGGCCTCAATGAACTTTTAACGAACAATTGCGGCTCCGAAAATCGTCCCATTTATACGGCACTTTATGGAGATTACACGCTGGCTACATTTCTATCTAATAAATCATGACGTTGAAGTATGCCTCGTTGGAACGCAACGAAAATGATTCTCTTCTTATTTCCCAAATTTCCTTGCGCAGATTTCAGCTGGGGAAATCACGCAAACATTTTTAAGATATTTATTCAGCGGTCTAAAATATAAATTTATAAAAAAAGATGTATCATAATAAAAATACGGAAAATAAAATGTAAAAACTAACTTTCGTTGCGTTTCATCGATTTCAACTTTAAGCTCATAACATTCCAGAGACAATGTAAAAATGTCTAAATCTACTAAATTTGCGCGAAATTTTTTATTCCAGTTTATCGTTGGATATGATAATTGATTGTGACTTATTTTCATTACGCGCCACTGTAATTGTCCAATTATTCAGAAGGGCCCTGCTTATGCCCCCACAAAATACGGCCCTCCGCAAAAGAAATACCTTAAATACCTTTTTGTTTCAATGATCTCGATATCATTACTTTAACACGTATTACAGCTATTAAAGAAATTCTCGTATTCCTGTTGGAAATGAAGAAAAGAAAGCATTTTCGAATATTTGAATTATGGGTGAAAATAATTATATTGAGATTTTAAAAAAGTGTTTCAAAGCTGTAAGAATGAGATCTAAGAATCTTAAACCTCATCCGACGAATATCAAGTAATTTTTGAGTTATTCAAGTTTTATGACGTTGACATCATTGGAACGCAACGAATTTATTCTTCATTTTTCGTTCCTTGATTTTTATCATAATCCAAAGCCTTTTTTGCAAATTGAAGTCGTAAATCTCTAACAAGAATTCGTAGAAACGTTTCGATGACTTCCACACCATGACGTTAAAGTTTGCATCGTTGGAATGCAAAATTAAAAAAAAAAATTTATTTGTATTTTTCTCATCCCAAGCCTTTTTTTGCAAATTGTGGTTGTAAGTTTCTAATAAAAATACGAAGAAACATTAGAGTGATATTCACAACCTAAATCGGCAAATAAAATTTGAGTAACAAAAAAGAATTAATTTTCGTTGCATTCCAACGATCCAAACTTCAATATCATCAACTTTCAACGTGAGGAGCGAATTTTCGGTGCGAATCAACGGGGAAAAAATATTATCGAACTCCAATTCAGCAAGCATTTTTTTCAATACCTAGTCATAATGTTCGCAGGGGTAAGAATTGAAAAAGATATTTTTTTTTTTACTTATTTTCGACACACGTTGATATATATACATATTCAAAGAAAAAAAAGTGGCGAGGAGGAGACATCGCGGACAGCCGCGAGGATAATGTACAGATACACGGATAACCGAAGCATCGACAGGATGTTCAAGAGCCGAATATTTCAGGGTGACCTGAGTCCCGTCCCGATATCGGGAAGCCTTCAGCAATCATCGAGTACGTATACATAGACGAGATATAAATCCTTCGTGTGTGCTTGCGTATCGAAGGCGAAGACCCTCGAGAGGGAAGCCATATTTTCCTCGTGTGCGACGAATCTAGGACGGTCAAAAAAGCATACAGGTATATACGCGCCGATGCGAGAAAAGAAATGGATGAATTTTGCGCTGGCGGACTCGCAACCAATTCACCGAGCTCGAGGTCCGAGATTGGAGTGCGATGAAAATGATTTTTTTTAGTTGCCAATATTTTTTCGCGTACAGCGTTGCATTCCGTATCTGCATTCCGTATCGGCGTTCAGGAATTCCGATGGAGATGAAAGTGAGGAAGTAATAAAAATTGGAAAATTTTCCTCGCACGGAACGGCCAATTGAGTTAAAAAAAATGTTCGATCTTTTTTTTCACGTCTGTTCTTTTGTGATAATAAAACAGAATGTCAAAAGGGTTTTTCTTTGTAATACTTCCAAAGATAATTATTAATTGTTTTTATGTCACGATAATTCAAATTGTAGATGTTGGCGCGAAATGCCACGCTATCGGCGCTGGCGCTTGTGACGTCACCGTTCGGACGCGACCGAATAGGCTATGTATACGGCTTACACGCGAGTGTACACAAATGTGAAATTTGGTGTCATTTTACATCTGAAACTATCCCGAGCATTATGAAAAGGTCGAAAACTAGTTTAATTTTCGTGAAACGATGTGTGAAAGTGGATTTGTGAAAGCAAATTCGAGTAATTTGCCGACCGTGGGTTTTTAGGTTAGGAGAGGCTTGATAAATTGTATCAGTTCCCGAGTAGAAATTGTTCTAGCCTGTCTGAGTTTCGACCTAGTATCTGGCTTGCCCAATTGAGCTCATACGAACTGACCAATGGTTATGTACATGAAGTTTGCATCGTTGCTATCCAACGGTTTCATTTTTTTTTTCGATTTTGTTTGGTTGGTCCCGGTGGCCGTAAATATTTTTTATTTATTTTACCATATTTTTTTAGCAACTAGAGCCGAACTGACCAAGAAAAAATAGGAAATTACAAAATCGAAAAAAAAAATGAAACCGTTGGATAGCAACGATGCAAACTTCATGTACATCCAATGGTTGGATTGCTAGGAGCTAGTAATATTGTGAATGTTTTGTTATCCAGCCCTTGTCTAGTCATTGCCCAGCTGATCTTGGTCACAAATGACAAAATGAGGTTATGTGACTACGTGTAGTTCTATCGAGCGATTGGCTCATGGCTGGCTAGCTAACTTGAGTTTTAGATTGCTTTGCAAAAGAAAAAAATTCTCAAGTGGGCATGACGCCATGATCTAGCCAACACTAGCTAACTGCGGCTATGCACCCCTTGGCTAGACACTGCCCATCCGAGCTTGGTCACGAATGATAAAGTGTGGTTATGTGACTACGTGTAGTTCTATCGAGCGATTGGCTCATGGCTGGCTAAGCAACTTGAGTTACAGATGGCGTTGCGAATGCAAAAATTCGCAAGTAGGTATCTCGCCATGACCTAGCCAGGTACGCAGCTGTGCACCCCTTGGCTAGACACTGCCCATCCGAGCTCGGTCACGAATGATAAAGTGTGGTTATGTGACTACCTGTAGTTCTATCGAGCGATTGGCTTATGGCTGGCTAAGCAACTTGAGTTACAGATGGCGTTGCGAATGCAAAAATTCGCAAATAGGTATCTCGTCATGACCTAGCCAGCTAACTGCGGCTGTGCACCCCTTGGCTAGTCACTGCTCAGCAGATCTTGGTCACAAATGACAAAGTGTGGTTATGTGACTACGTGTAGTTCTATCGAGCGATTGGCTCATGGCTGGCTAAGCAACTTGAGTTACAGATGGCGTTGCGAATGAATGAAATCCTCAAGTTGGTGTCCCGCGATGACCTAGCCAATACTTCCCAACTACGGCCGCACTAGCTGGAATAAATGATCGGACAAATACAATTTAAGGTCATGTAATTCTATGCGATTATCGCTCTCAATGCGAACGCAATTGAGTCATTGATTCGATAATGTTATTTACATTTGTTAATCCACCCATTTTTCAATAATCTGACATTGTGTACGGTAACATATGTAGAAGATAAGAAAATTCATAAATTAAACAAGTAGAACTGGCTCAATGGACAACGTCACAACGCATTACCCAGAGGTACCAGGATCGGCACCACGTTACGGCGTAAGCGTTTGTCTGGGATAATTCAAAATTGAACCATTAATATATTTACAGCGCAAATATCATAACCCTAATTAATGAACAACGAAGAATATCGTAAACGGGTCCAATGATGTAAATAATGTGCAAAAAAAATCACGAAAATATAAATATATAGCCGCAAATTTTTTGTTCACAGTCGCCAGCTGTAAAAACTAGGTCATGGCTAGGTCAGAAATATAATACAGCCGTGGGATATTTCTTTCTATCTAGTCACCATCTAATTTTTTGTATTCAGTCACTAGAGGACCAAAGGGTTATAAGGTTGGGTAGTCAATCGCTAAGACAGCTAGCTAATGGCGATTCGAAACATCACTTTACTAGCTTGTGGCTAGGCGGTGATGAGTTACCTTTTCCACTCGGGTTATTGTCGCTACGTATCATAAGCATATTGAGAAAGATGTATTCAAAAACGAATATTTCACTATAGTTAATGTTATAACACGTTTACACTTGCATCATAGTGGTATTCACAGCAAAAATAAGTGGACGATGGTTTCGGATTGACACGTCGTGCTGCATCGACATTTTACGTCTTGTGGCACATTCCGAAATACCTTATTCGGGGCATTTATCGTCGTGTTTATACAAAGAACTAAATAAGCCTTATACGATTTTGTCGTTGCCATCGTTGACAAAATACGCGTATTCCATTAGTAGTTCGTATACCGGCTTTCGAATGGTGGCGGCACAGACCGCTCGGGTAACTTCCGATGCTCTCGGTGCGTTTTTGTCGAGCCGAACAGAACAACAATTTCAAAGTCCTATATCGTTGATAGTTGTTGAAAAAAAAAACGAAAAATACTTTGCTTAAAAAACCGAACATGATCTTTATAACGAAAAAAATTATTTGATAACCCAACTCGATGGCCAAAGATGAGAAATTTGGACAATTAGTTGGCTAAATTTTGTTTAGGGGAATCGAATGGAAATTGGCCTCGTGCTGTGGAAAGATAACGCTGAAGTTTGCATCGTTGAAATGCAACGAAAACGATTTTTTCCCCCCAAATTTAAGGCAGATTCGAGCTACGGCAATCATGCAAACATTTTTAGGAGTTATTAAGGGATCTAAAAAATATTTGCAAAATATGATTTTGGATAATAATGAAAATGAGAAACTGAAACGAATTTCCGTTGCATTCCAACGATGCAAAACTTGAACCCCGTATGAAAAGTTGGAAGTTTCCATTTTTTCTGCAACTGTTATTTGTAAATATGGAAAGAAAAGAAATACTGAGGTACTTTCCGGTGGAGACTCAACATATCGTAATGAGATTGAAGTTTGGATCGTTGGAACGCAATGAAATTTGATTTTCTTCAATTACTCAACAAAAAAAATTCGTTTGAGCCACGAGAATTAGTGAGACATTTTTCGAATGCTGATTTAGAAATCTACAACCGAAATTCGCGAAGAAAATATTTTATATAATAATGTAAACTATAAAATAATAAATAGTAAAGTGAGTTTTCGTTGCATGCAACGATGAAAACTTCCATACCATATCATATCGGATGGTATCCGGTATTTCGTATTCTATCTGTATTAAAAAAAAATTCTGTATACATTCAAAAATTCTATATTAATTTTAATTCTACATATTATTAATTTTACATTAATTTTAACATTCCATCCACTCGTACAACTCGTCAAAGGTTAGGTACTATCTGCGGGGGTTGCGCGTCTGCGACAAGAGGGAAAGAAGTGGAGTTTCGAGATGTATGTATATCTGGACCAACAGGGGTTGGGAGAAGGGTCTCTCTACACGGAGTGCAGAGTGGACACGTATAATGTAGTGTTGGGCTAGGGCAGGGTGTGGGCAAAACTTCGAGAGGGAGAAAGAGAGAGAGAGAGAGAGAGAGAGAGAGAGAGAGAGAGAGAGAGATGCTTAAGCGATAAAGGTATGAAGCAGAGAGAAAGAGAGGGAGAAGAGTGGGAGGGGGCGAAGAAACGAGGGAGAGTGAGAAAGCAAAGGAAAAGAGCGATTTTTATTCGATTTAATTTATTATGCCCTAACATGTACTATCTCAAAAAACATTTTCAAAAAATCATAAAAATATACGCAATGTCGTAAAGCGTACAAAAAAATGCCAAAAATATACGAGAATGAAGAATAAAAAAACTTACATCGAACAATGTGTCATCACGTATTCGAAGTTATGTAAATCATATAAAAAACGGAGAAAATCCGATAACGCGTAAAAAAATCATTAAAAAACAGAACAAAACTCTGGATAGATAAATCAGAGATAAATCGAGAACCGCAAAACGCTAAACCCGCGAGTGAGAAGTAAAGAGAAATAAAGATAATAATAATGATGCATATGTCGATAATGTAATGCCGATAAAAATTTAGAAGTTGGACGCCTCTCCGGCGTTCATTTTTGGCAGTCAGACAGACAAAGACAGAGAGAGAGAGAGAGAGAGAGAGAGATTTCGTACTCTGGGGTGTTAAACCTCCCTAAGAGTACCGTGCACATTCTTACGCAAGTGTATATACTAGTAGGAAATACAAGTTCGCTGTGCAGTTTTTGTCATACTTTTCTAACCTATGTAAGCAATGATCTTAGTTTTAGGAATAGTTATACAATAATAAAAGTTATAGAATCGATAATAATAATAATGATGATAAATAGTAAATGCAAAATTAAAATGAATAATAAGAAAGAAATCAAGAAAAAACGATGTTAAAGTTTGCATCGTTGGGATGCATCGAAAATTCGTTTTAATTTTTCCATTCCCTCATTTTCATTATTTGAAGATGTTCCTTACATATTAAGGCTGAAGATCTCTAATAAGGATCCTGAAAAAAGTTCAAGTGATTTTGGAGGCCTGAATTTGCGAAAAAAAAATTAGGCTACGGAATTTCCGTTGGGTTCCAACGTAGCAAACTTCAATATCACAAGAAAAAGAGTGAGAGGAATGGATGAAACGGAAAATAGTGCCAAAGAACAGGCTTAGTGGGAGTTCAACGAGAAACTAGGTGCTCCAGGACATACGGTGGGGAATCTAACGACCGCGGGAGGGTTTTAGAACCCTTCGAGAAGGGGATGAAGTTGTGCCTCTGTGTGCGAGGTGAACCGTGCGTGTGGTGAGGAGCAGGGGGGTGGCTTAGAGAGTAGAGCAGAGGGTGTCGGAGTGAACGGGTCGTTGACCCTTGTCGCAGCTGTTATTGATCGACGAGCGGGAGGACTCTGGCAACATGGCTCTCTCGCGCTTGGTCCTTATGCCCACTTGCCTGGCCTACCTCAAAGGACCCTCCACTATTCTCTTCCTTTTCTTTTTTCTTGCGTTTCCACTTGACACTCGATCATTCCTCGCAGGCCCACACGTTTATTCACTCTTTTCACTTGTCCAAACGCCCTTGTCTTCTCTCTCGTTCTTCCCTCTCCCAGGACGAGAAATTTGATCGTTATTAGCTATCATCCTGGCTCAATTGGCAGGGACGAGCTGCGACCAAGTTTCGGTGCCTCGTTCGGGGTGACCTAGTCAGTTGGGAATACTATGTGTGTATTTGCGTGTGTGTGTGTGTGTGCATGTATATTCATGTCAACTTCACCGCGTCAGCTGCAGAGTCGGACGTCGTATTTCTTCCAGGGGATGAAAATTTGCCGTAACTTTGCGACCTGACGAATTAGGCCGGAAAATGGCTCGTTGTGGAAATAATTCCGAGCTTTGTTCGGAATTCCTTTTGAACGTCCCTTTAAACGTCCCTTTAAACTCCTAAAACGTCCTTTTAGTACTGGATAAGCGGAAGTGATTTTGAAAAATTCTTTGGCCCATCGCAGGGGCACAGCAGGGGATTGCACCACCCCAGGCTAGTTTCAATTCAATTTGTTGTTATATTCAATCCGTATTTCATGTTTTGTAAATCTCATTCGCGGGTAAACTTCTTATTCAAATCATATTCAATTGATGCTTGTATAATTGTTTTACGTTAAAATTGTGTATTGGATGTAAATCTAAATCACATTGAATTTATATTTAATTCCAATTGAATTTGTATTTAGTTTATATATTTGTTATATTCAATTTACTGAGGAAGCTAATCGTACGCAGGAGATTTATGATTTCGCTGAAGTTTGGTTAATGAAGGTATCCATTTAAGGCGTTAGGCCACAGTAATGGGTATAAAATCATGTGCGAATTTAATAATTGGTTTACGTATGAAAAAGTGATTCACTCATGAAATTAATTACACATCTATTTAGTATGAATATCAAGCTGTTAGAAAATATATATTTTTTCTTTTCGATGTACAAACTGGCCGACTACTCGAAACTTCTCGAAACAGCTTTTTTCCAGTTGGCGTGACAAATAATTTCAACAATTTTCACTCGATTTACTTTAAATTTAAAAGTTATGTTCCTAATTGCATTTCGCAGAGAAGTACGCACGGAATTTCTGATTAATCGAAATCTTTTCATTTTATGAGCAGTTTATGAGCAGTTACAACGAAATTTTTCACTGAAAATTCATTTCTTAAGTTCAAATACCTACAACTTTTGAATAAAACAATATTTTTGAAATTCCGTACGTACTTCTCTAGGTATTCTAATATAGATTGAAGAGAATTTTTATTTTTTGTCACAGGTAAAAAATTGTGGATGCTAAATGTCACGCCGCGGAGCGCCTAAAAAAGATAACAAAAAAAAAATATTAGTAGTCGGCCATTTTGTACATCGAAAAAAAAAATTCTAACAGCTTGATATTCATACTAAATAGATGTGTAATTAATTTTATGAGTGAATCACTTTCTCATACGAAAAAAATGGTTAAATTCGCACATGATTTTATACCCGTTACCGTTGTCTAACGCCTTAAGCACGAAAAAAATTTGGTGAGAACTTTAAAGCCCCCGCCCCCCCCCCCCCTCCGCGGGCTAGGAAAGTTTTTTCAAATCAGAAAAGATCAGGTCTGATAACGCGACCGGGTTTGTTTCAACACGAAGTATTTTTACACTTGGGTAACTAGTTGAAGCGATTGTTGTAGCAATCAGAAGTCAAATTCTTTCGAAGGCTTTTGAGCTTCATGCAAAAGGTCGGAGGGTCCAGTGGAAGGGCTAAGGGCGCGACCGTAGGGCGAGAAAAATGGGCAGATAATGCGTTTCCGGAAGCCGGAAGTTCATTCTGCAGTCATATATATATATATATATATATATATATATATATATATATATATATATATATATATATATATATTAGCAATAACGACAATAATAATAATAATAATAACTGTTATATATAGCCACCCAAAGAAACGAAAAAAAGTAATTTAGTCTTTTAATAATTTTTTTAGCACAATTTTTTATAAATATGTATATGTAAGCAATGATCTTGAAGTTTGCATCGTTCCTATGCAATGAAATCTTTTTTATATATTGTTTACTCATTTTAATTTTTTTACAAAATATTGTTTTGCAAATCAAAACTCTGGATCTCTAAATGAGTGATTCAAACAACGGATTTTTCGTAACAAAAATTGTCCAACAATAAATTCGAAAAATTGAAAAATAATCTTTATTATTGCGTTGCAACGAGTCGAAGTTCAATTTCAACGTAAGCAGTCATGCTTAAAACGATTATGAAATCACTAAATTACGTTTCTCCAGTTTATTTAGCTGCTTTTGTATATAACAATTATTATCATTGTTGTTGTTATATGTTATGATAATTGTAATAATGATGGTATATAAAATAATAATAATCATTGTATGTGCATATATATACAAGCAATGATTTAAAAAATAATAAAAGTACTAAATGTCTTTTTTCCGTTGGAATGTCCAATCTCTTCAGGTCAGCAAAGCCAACAGGTGGAGCAGGAATTGGCGACGAAGATGCTGCAAATTCAGAGCAAGCGATTCTACCTCGATGTGAAACAGAACAAGAGGGGAAAATTTATCAAAGTAGCCGAGGTAACATCGACGAACTTTCTCGTTCTCCTCTTACTCGTAATTACTAGTGAAACGAACGTACAGTGAATGTTTGTGACTGAAAAAAAAAACATTTGTTTGTTGATGTTGATTTCTTTTTTTTAGATCGGAGCTGATGGGAGGAGAAGTCAAATATTTTTGGCCCTCAGTACGGCGTCGGAGTTTCGCGACTACCTCTCATCATTTAGCGATTACTATGCGTCCCTCGGTAAGACATAGCAATATACTAATTTTTTTTTTCCTAATGCAGTTTCGCTATTACAATTGGAAAAAAGGTACATCTTCTTTGCAAAATTATGATGAAGTTTGATGCTGCTGAAGTTTGCATCGTTGGAACGCAACGAATGTTTTTTTATATTTTATTTTTCGGGTATTTATTATTATTGAATTTTTTTCTTATAGATTTACATTGTAGTTCGGTAAATAAATAGCTTAAAAAATGGTTGAAGGTTTTTTGGAGGCATAATCTGCCAAAAGAAATTAAAGGAATTCAGAAATATTAATTTTTGTTGCATGCCAACGATGCAAACTTCAACCTCATGAAGTTTGCATTGTTGGAACGAAACGAAAATTCTTTTTTCTTTCATTTTCATTAATATCGAAAATATTTTCTTGCCAATTGATGTTGTAGATTTTTAATAAGGATCCTGAAAAACGTTTGTCTGATTTTTGCAGCCCAAATAGGCAAAAAAATGCTTTGGCAATCTAAAAAAATTAATTTTCGTTGCGTTCCAACGATGCATTGCGAACTTCAACACCATTGCAAAATTAATGAATTAATGATGTATTATTCTCCGAAAGAATCAGTTAACTTAATATGTAATTGAAAATCAGGGGGATTTTTTCGCAATAAATGTTTTAAGGCGGGATACACATTTAGACAGGAAGAAAATAAGCAATATTGAGGGATTTTTTAAACTAAGAAATAATTATTCTACAATTATCAAACTTTAGGTATAGTTTAATAGTACATTTAAGTATACGAAACAATTTTTAAAAATTAATTCATTGTTAAAATGGCGGAGCTGTGGTAGAGTGTTACAACAAGGTCGCCGCGGGAGTTGCGAATCGGCGTGCAGTCTAGCTTCCCGTAGACTTTGATGTGCGAAAAAGTTCAGAAATTTTTTCAGTTAGAACATGTATAGTTTCTATGTGACGGTAATTAAAATGGAGAAAATGCAAATTTGAGAAAATGGCAGGCATTTGTAAAAAAAAGTAGTTTTTTTCCAGTTTTTCAAAAACAATTCTTGTCAAGGAGAAGGTACCGATATTATCAATATTTCTACCAAGTTTCAACTCAATCGGCTTAAGGGGCTATACCAGTGTGAACGCTGCAAATTTGGGTGATTTTCGGGAATTTTTTGGATGAAAAGTACTCAATTAAATGTTTCGGAAAATTAAGAATATATTTGGCTATATTTGACCTATATTACATAATTTTTTCATAGAAAAATATTGAGATCCAAGCGACTTATGCGCTGCCTTCGGAGGCGAAAAAAAAGTTCCTTCACTGCTGACATGATTCCGGCCGATTGAGTAGCTGAAACCGAAAAAGGAAAAAATGTCGTTAAACTGGCAGGTGTTTTCTGTACAATGACGTAGGATTTTCGAAAAATATCAAAATCTAACAAAATGGCGTAGTTATGAAAAAAGTCTGCTTTCTTGCCTATAAAATGGTCGTTTTTTCAATGCCAAATCGTCAATTTTCATCCAATCAAAAATATCCTACGTCATTGTAGAGTAAATATATTCAAGAGTACTCAGTTCAAATTTCAAGTCAATCGGATAATTTGCTCTTTGAGTTACAATGTCAGCAAATTTGAAGAATCTCATTCCGAGAAAAACGCGTTTAAAAATTTAACTACCGATTTTTCCAAGATAAAATGATATTGATATAAATGATATAAATGATAATGATATTCTTGAAAGTATAAACTGTCGAAAAAGGCAAAAAAAATTTTTTTGCATTAACGTTTTTTTTATTTAGATTTTTTTTATTTTAAAAATTTTTAATTTTGATTTTTTTAAAGTGTCACACTGGTATAGCCCCTTAAACGAACTCAATCGATCTCATGAATTTAAAAAAAATCTTTTCCTTAATTTTAATACTGAATTACTCGGCGAATAACAATGCACATGGGGGCGGTGTAGGGGTGAAAATGACGACGCGATTTGACAATTGACGAGAGATCATTTGAATTGACCGTTTAAATGACTGTACCGATCGAGCAGGTCCACCCAATCTGGAGAATTTGCCGGACGACGGAAAGCTCAAGTCGGAAACGATGGTCAAGGACAACAGGCGATATTATCTCGATCTCAAGGAAAATTCCCGTGGCCGTTTCCTGCGGGTGAGTTACCCTGTATGTACCGAACATCAAGTATCACATTATTTATGATAAAGAAAAATATATATATATATCACCCAGTCCCGGAGAACGCTCTTTCGATTCGGGAACGTCAAATCAATCCGCTCAAATATCACAATTATTACTCGGCAAAAAAAAACTCGGATATTTTTAGTAACTTTTCGGTACCTTTATTTTTTATGTGAAAAACGTTATTTTTTTCTTATAAAAAAAAACAATCCCTGTACGTATTAACTACTTACTACTTTCAGTTAAAATACGAACCCAACAAACCCAAACGAAAAATACTACTTTTATTCATCATATTCGTTTACATCTATTTATACTTATTTGCATTCACTCCTTTTATGTTCTCGGCAAAAAAAATCCAGATATTTCTAATACATTTTGGGTACTATTTTTTATTTGAGAAACGTGATTTTTTAACTCTTATCAAGAAAAATCCATGTAAATATTACTATCACTTTAATTCCAAACATGAACCCAACAAACCCAAACAAAAAATACAACTACATTTATTCATCATATGTGTTTACATCTATTTATATCCATTTGTGTTAATTCTTTTTATATACATGTTTCTTCTTTATTCTACTTTTTCCATTAATTTATATAAATTTATTTTACTCGTCTATTGATATTTGTTTATTATACTGTATTTACATTGGCAGCCTTTCTTCTGATATAAATTCGAATATAAATTTCAATAAACGTCGGATACGAGTTATAACGAAAGGGACGGTTTTTAAAAACTGAAATCCCAAGCAATCTATAAATATATATATATACACACATGCAGGGTGTCCTGTTATGAATGGATAACCCTGCAACTGTCGATAAGTCAGATCATGTCCCAGGGTTGTTACGCGTATGGAAAACCGAGAAAACTCAGGGCATTCTTTCCTCCTGGAATAATCAGGGAAAAGTCAGGGAACTTTGGAAATTCTCTGGAATTATCTCGGAATTTACTTTTTGCAAGAATTATGTAAATTGAAACCGACTTGACAAAAAAACCGAACAATATGAAAATAAATATTTTTGTATATTTTTAATATTTATATTGTTCTTCATAATATACAAAAAAAGTGATGTCAGTGCCAAACATTGAAAATTAAAAATACTAAAAACTAATTTACTGTAAAGCTCTATACATTTGCATTCGTTCTGTCGATACACAACCACATCATTACTATTATAGATAAGTGTTCATATTTATTTTTTATTTATTGTCACCGGCATACAAATTTCTGTTTATAATATAGAACAGATTCTGTATTTGCTTTTAATGTATTTTTTTTACTTCACAATCTTTAAATTATTTTTCGAATTTCAGTAAAAAAATTATGTTGTCCAGTTCAACACAGTTTTTCAGTAGAAGGATCGAATTGAGAATTTCCTTTGTTTTTTCAAGTCGGTTAGAAATATTATGTTTTTTGTTTCACAAAAATGATTAATTGCTATTTTTACGTATATAATTTTTCCTATACAGTTTGCAACGTTTACAAATACTAGTATCGTTGAAACGAGACTTCACTTATGGTCTTTAAATTGAAAAAAAATATATGTTTGACGAAAACAAAGTGTTCTTTATTTGGCCATAATCTGGGTCATTTGCAAAACATGTATGGAAAACCTGCAAAAGTCAAAAAATTTCTAATCCAATAATGCGTAAGAACCCTGTGACCTACTATATACTGAAATTCCAGTTTAGTAAAAGTCCCACGGTTTTTGGGATAAAAATCATCAGCTTTTGGTTTTTCGCATGCCATTTCTACAAATAACAACTTTTTTTGACCCAGTTAAAAAAATAGTCTTGGTTATTTGTTTTGTCTAGAAAAGTCTTTTCAACCTTAAATATTAAGGGGCTATACCAATGTGAAGGCTGAAAATTTGGGTGATTTACGGGAATTTTTTGGCAGAAAAGTACTCAATTAAATGTTTCGGAAAATTATGAATATATTTGGCTGCATTTGACCTATATTACATAATTTTTCATAGAAAAATATTGAAATCCAAGCAACTTATGCGCTGCCTTCGGAGACGCCAAAAAAAAAGTTTCTCCACTGCTGACATGATTCCGGTCGATTGAGTAGCTGAAACCGAAAAAGGAAAAAATGTCGTTAAACTGGAAGGTATTTCCTGTACAATGACGTAGGATTTTCGAAAAATATCAAAATCTAACAAAATGGCGGAGTTATGAAAAAAGTCTGTTTTCTTGCCTATAAAATGGTCGTTTTTTTCAATGCCAAATCGTCAATTTTCATCCAATCAAAAATATCCTACGTCATTGTAGAGTAAATATATCCAAGAGTACTCCGTTCAAATTTCAAGTCAATCGGATAATTGCTCTTTGAGTTACAATGTCAGCAAATTTGAAATATCTCATTTCAAATTCTTGAAAGTATAAAAATCTTGACAATATAAAAATCTCATCTCATATTCTTGAAAGTATGAACTGTCGAAAAAGGCAAAAAAATCGATTTTTTTAAAGTGTCACACTGGTATAGCCCCTTAAGGAAACATAACGAAAAAAGATCTTGTGCAGAATTTTCATACAAACCAATTCGAACATTTTACTTTGATGGCCTGCGGTATAAGAAAAATGTATTACGCGTATCGTGCCAATGACTCAAAAATGTTGCTCAGTTATTGTCGATTCATGTCGTTTGTATAAATGGCATGCGAAGAACCAAAAGCAGATGATTTTTTTTTTTCAAAAAGTACCATAAAGCCCAAAATCTCGAGAACCGTGGTTTTTTTTTTACTAAACTGAAATTCCAACATACAGTAGGACATGATTTGACCTATCGACAGTCGCAGGATTATTCTTTCATAACAGGGCACCTTGTATATAGCAATGAAGTATATATAAATTAAATTTTTTTAAAAACCCACGCCCAGCTAGGATAGCCAGATCGAATAAATTCAGTCGTGAAAATTGTCATTCGCATGTGTTCGTGTTTCGGTGATTCGCGGAAAAAAAACAGATGTGTCGCCTTGTTCATATTTCAACCCGTGTACAGGTGTCGCAAACGATAACGCGGGGGGGAGGCCCAAGGACGCAGATAGCGATACCGGCACAGGGAATGATAGAATTCCGGGACGCGTTGACGGATCTCCTGGAGGAATTCGGCACCGACGACGGTGGATTCAAGGGCGATTTACCGGAGGGCCGTTACATGCGCGTCGACAACAAGAATTATTATTTCGACATTGGTCAAAACAATCGTGGTATCTACATGAGAATTTCCGAGGTTCGTAAAGTCCAAACGATGTTTTCTCCATCTACTCACCGAACAGTTTCCCCTCGTGCACGCGAGTCTGCATATTACGTTCTGAAATTTATTGCACGAAATCAGTTGAAAATACATTCTTATCACAATACGATTATCGTTTTTTTTATTCTTTGACCGTAGTCTCGATGATTCATTTTTGCATCGCTAATTTAAAAAAAACATCTCATGTTTTCATCTTTACATGTTTTTTTTCTTCAATTTAAATTAGAACAAGTTGTAGCGTTTAAAATATTTTTAATTCCGATGATAAAAATACCGATACAAAGGAGTTAATTTTCTCGTCGCTCGACGCCCTATCTCATTTCGAGTCTCGTTAAAAATTCATTTTTTATACGATCTTTTTGTACGAGCGTTATTTTGCATGATCAAAATGAAGTCTCACGTGAGACATTTGCGGTTTGAAATTCGAAATTATAAAATATATATGTATCCATATAAATAATATAATATTGTATAATACATATGAATATGTAAAATGTGTAAATCCATGGATGCATAGTTTGCAAATGTCAATCATGAATTTATAATGAAAAGTACGATGGAAGCGTAATCGATAGTACTTAGTTTTTTAAATACACAGAACATTATATTCTACATTTATGTATATATATTAGGGCGTTGAATGAGTTCTCGCTGTTTTCCAACAGATGGCGTTATCAGAACTGCGTGCGTGTAGTTTAAGGCGGGAGCCTGAATTAGAAGGTCCAAGCGTTTTTTCGGGAATTGTTTTAGAAGGCAAAAAAGCAAGTCAGCCCAGTAAACATTGAGGTATCTTTTCATGTATATTTGAAATGCATAAAAACAAATTTCAACGGGAAACAATAAATGACTGCATATTTATCAGCCTATGTGCGTCTTGCCACTGCAGTCCCCAATCGGCGGGAAAAATGCAGCTCGTAATTCTTAACTGAAAAAAAAACCGATAAAATGTTCAATTGTCATATATTTTTCTTCTGGGTGAATAAAAATAAGCTGAAAAAATCGTGAAATTATAACTTTTCTCACGTTTGAAAGAAAATGTGCTATAAAAATTATTTAAAAATACTTTTTCAACGACTTTTTAATTCACTCAGAAGAGATTTTCATACTGAAGTAAATAAACTTTGGTTTGATTCAATAGGTCGTTTAGTTTTTTTGCTATCACATCCGCCAATTTCGAAAAATCGTGAAAAGGAAAACTGGAGAAAACGCGCTTCAAAGTTTTCGATAGGAGGAAATATCAATATCAAATATTAATCGATTCTCTGCTTTTGGCCTTGTATCTTCGAAAATATTTACAATTGGCCCCTGTAACATTGTAAATATATTTTTGGATAGTTTATCTATCGATTTAAGCAACAAAAAATTCGTACCTTCTAATTCAAGCTCCGGCCTTAAGATGGAAACGCATCTATAATGAAGTACTATAACCCTCAGGCTACGGACCGGGTTAGCGTAACACGAGCCAATTTTGACAGTAGCGCCAAGTGGCGAAAGTAGCGTTTACATTTTTAACTATAACTTCTTCCGATAAAAAAATATCACAATTCCGATAAAACCATCGCATTTCTGAGAAAATTTCCGATCGATAGCAAAAAAGAGAGCACGGCACTACTTGATTTAAAAAAATCTCCAGCTGAAGCACACAGAATTCTTGTCGAGATTTACGGCGACCATGCTCTAGTTGTTTCCGAAAACAACATGCGGAGATTGGTGTAGACGCTTCAAAAATAATGATTTTGATGTTGAAGATAAAGAACGCTATGGCGCACCGAAGAAGTCTAAAGACGAAAAATGCAGGCACAACTTCATGAAGACTTATACTTCATGAAGACGATAGACTATACATTCAGTGGCATGTTTTTTTTTACCAATTTTTAATAATAAAGCATTAATTTTCACGAAAAAAACGGCAAGAACTTATTCAACATTCCAATATATATATACACACATATATGTGTGCTGGTGTGTGGATGTGCATATGTATGTGCTCATTTTAATTGGGTCAAACGCGTTCCAGGTGAAGACAAACTTCAGAACAGCAATCACAATACCGGAAAAATCATGGGCGAGATTCCGCGACATATTCGCAGAATATTGCGACAAGATGAAGGAGGGCGGCGCGGGTGGTGTTGGTATGGGCGGTGGTATTGGCGGTGGTGGAAGTTCGATGAACGACGGGAAGGGTGGCTCTGTGGTGGCGCAGGTACCATCACCGTTATCAACCTCGCAGCAGCCTAATCCCAATCCGAATCTAGACACTACCATACTCAAGTGAAAAAGGCTTTAACTTAACTCGAACATTGGAATTATAACCGTAAATCGTTTTCAATTCGTTAAGCGAACTAAAGGAACTTATCAGAGTCCATGTCATCCTCATAACTATCATCATCATCATCACCATCATTATCATCGTCATCATCATCATCATCATGATCAGCATGATCATCATCATCATCATTATCATCATCATCGCTATCGTCGTTATCGTATTCCACGCCATCGACTTTGTCGTCGTCGTCGTCTTCATCGTCTTCATCGCCGCCGCCGTCGTCGTCGTCATCATCATCATCGTTTTCTTCGTAAATGTCACTCGTCGCGCAAGACCAACGACAACAACAACAACGCCAATTGCCGCGACAATACATCGTCAATAAGAAAGAGAAAACTTTACGCTCACCATACTAGTAACTTTTTCAATAACGAGTGTCGCTTGAAACGAAAAGTTTCAACGAGCAACGTTCATAGTGGCAGCATACGTATCAGACTACGTAACGACGAAGATCGCGTTGTCATTAGCTCGTCGTGGGACAACGTAATCGCGACGACAAGATGATGAAACGAAAATGAGGGGGCGGGGGCGCACTCAAAACTCTCTCCGGTACCCTCGATCGACAAAAGATTGAAAAAAAAAAGCAAATAATAACGATAAACGTCAATAGATAGAAATAGGGACGAAAACAGAACCGAAACGTGAGACGGAAAGAAAAAGCGCGAAGTACAACCGAGACTATCCCAAAAAACGACGACGAAATTTCTTCTTTTCAATTATTTGCTGTTTTTCCGTTCTACCGCGTTTCGTTCGTCCATTCGTGCCATTGCGCGATAAAAAAAAACACACAAAAATAATGTTTTGCCGTTGTTTTTTTTTCGCGTTTTGCCTCCACAGCGCATTCTCGCGATTGGATTATTCAGTCGTCTTCACGACGCGTTTATTTTTCCGTTATCTCTCGTGTCTTGGGTCTTTTCGTTTTCGCAGACTTTGCCAACACACAAGACGTACGCTCACAGAGGACCGAGGGGACACGCGAACTAAGACGTACTCTCACGAGCGCACTGACTTTTCACGCGCACGCACGGACGACAGACACGGTAGAGCGGGACACGAATCACAGACACGTATGTTTTATTCCTCGGGAGGAAGTGGACTCTAGTGTAAGAGAGAGAGAGAGAGAGAGAGAGAGAGAGAGAGAGGAAGAGAAAAAAGGTTCCGTTACAATTGAATTTGATCGTTAAGATTTTATTGATAGATGAGGGGAAAAAGCGCGAGTGAGATGGAGTTAAGATAGTTGTTATATTAACGATTACGTCGTGAATTTATTGCCTGTGCGCGTGCGCACGCGGCGTGCATCGTACGTAGCAAATATTTCCCGAACACCTGTGAAAACGCGCCCGCGAAATCGAATCGTCGAACGATTAACGATAGACGCCCGCCCGTCCGCCCGCCCGCGCGCGCGCGCAGTCTGTGTACAAACGCGAGAAAGAATCAAGGGCTCACTCGGGCCCTTGTCTCCGATAACGAAATACGGAAACGATTATTTTGGACGGTTAGACGAGCGAACCTCGTGTCGCCATTACGGGGGGCAGCGACGGAAAGAACGAAAGATTCTTCGAGTTTGAGTGACGATTTGGGATGCTCGATCGGAAGGGAAGGGGCTGATCCAAGTGAGATTTAAGGGAGAAAGCCGATGGAGGGCGGTGGGGTGGAGATAGAGGAACGGAGCGAAGAAGAATAAATGCTAAAGGTAGAAAGCGAAGATTCGGAGCAAAGTTTCAGATAAACGGAGAACAATGCAGAAAGCGAGAGAGTGCTGTTGATCAGATCAATTTTCAACTCGTTCTCGCACCGAAAGCGCGCCGTACACGAAAATCGTTATGTAAACTGAACGAGACGTCTCTTAATGAAAACAAAAGAAAAATGAATATAAAAGGTAATAAAGAGGAAAAAAAAGATGAGAAAAAAAGTGAAAGAAAATAATAATAATATTGAAATAATATATAAATCATAGGAGATGAAAATGCTAGCCGGATACAAATCTATATAATATGTACATTATATAAACGACGTTAATTATATGTTGAAGTTTTTTTTTATTTTTTTTTTTTCGTTTTGTCCTGGCAAAAACACGTGTGTGCGAGCAAATGATTGGCGCGCGCGTGTTCAAAGCAACACTTTTATACGTAACATCGTAACTGGAGGGCGTCGAACGACGATGAGTGAGATTGAGAATCAAGGAGAGCGAAAACAAAAGGAAAAAATGAGAAACGCTGCGTATCCGATCATGAGGAAAGTGTCAACTGTATTAGGGAGCCAACGGTTTGTAACGAACCCGGAAATAATTGGATGGAACGATAGGGACGAAAGCAAGACGATGAGTGGCGAAAAAAAAACGCGAATAGACAGAGGATCGAGAAAACGGATGATCAGAGTGATGAGCGTACGAAAAAAGACGAGACTGTTGACGCGTAACCCGAAAAAAAACTCACACCCGCACACACACGCAGACACACTAAAAAAAATGAATTACGTTACGATCGCGAACGACGAACGAATTTTCAAACGCAATTGCATATTAGGTATGTAATTAACGAATGCATATTAGGTATTTATATAGAATCTATGAAACTGTATAATTGTAATGAAATGCCAATGTCCGCGGACCCAACCGACTGTGCCCAAACTCGCTTCGTTCGTTTTCATTACTCCCCACATCCACCCCACACTCATTCCTCTTTTCTCTCTGACCCCCCCCCCCCACCTTCCCGTTTTCACGCGTTTCTCTCTCGTTTGTTTCACTTTTCATTTTTCATTGGCTTTTTTGCTTTTTTTCTCGCCACCCACGAACTTTGGCGATTCGGTGAGTTGTTATGCGAGGAACACGCGCAACCGGTTAGGTCCTCGCGGGCGATGCCAGCAAAGTTGGGGAAACGCATATATATATATATTATGGCAGACATTTTTTATTTAGACGCAAACTCATTCTTGATAATAATAAAATTATCAATTAAAATGTCAATTTTCACTTTGTCCAATCATTCTCATAAAGCAAATTTAAAATTCCGGTTGCATATATATATGTATGTATATATGTGTGTGTATGTGTGTGTGTGTGTATATTTATGAAGTTGGAGAAATAATAAATTCCGTTTGCAACAAAACTTCTTATGTTTAAAAATAAAAACTATTTATCAAAATTTTGGTTCAAATTAATCATTCTGTTTATGATGAGTAATATTTATTTCAGTAGAAATAATTTTTCTCGTAAAAACTATTTAAAAATTCCGCCATATATATGTGTATATATATATATATATATATATACACAGATGTATGAACGGCTGAGGCAGCGAGAGAGAGTGCGATGCGGAATCAAATGCGCGATTAAAGCAAAATTACAAACAATAGCAACAAAGGAAAAGTAAGAACAAATGAATTGCGATATCGAAATATGAAGAATCGAGTAACACATCGACGATTCGGCATATATATATATATATATATATATGCATGCACACATACACATACACACATAACAAACACGCAAGTTCAAGGCAATTTTTCCAAACTGATGAGTTGGATTCTTCGACATGCTTCTCATTGCGCGCTGTAGATAACGGACAGGTATCGATACATTGATTGTGAGACAGGAAAATAACCACAAAGGGGGTGGGGGATCAGTCAAAGAACAACAGCAAAAACGGGAAATCTGTGTAAATTCGTTCTTTTTACGTTCTTTCTATTTCAAAAAAAAAATATGTATATGAAAAATAATTAAAAGATAAAACTAAATAATAATTAAAGTAAATAAGAAATAATAAAATTGAAAAAAAAAATCGCACTGGTGCGAAATAATCATTGATTATATGATAGAGAGAGAAAAAAAGGAAAAGGAAAATACAATACGGGGGAAAAGTGTGGCTCGAGGTTTTCGACGAGGAGCGGTTATATTGTATATGCGTATAAACAGACAGAGTGCTATTAAAAAAAAAAAAAGAAAAAAGAAGTCGCAACGATTTTCGGAGCTGGTGTGTCTGCCTGTGTGTGTGCGTGTGTGTGTTTGCGTGTGCGTGCGCGCGTGTGAGCGTTTTGCCGTGTACATGCTCGATAACATCAGGCCCTTAAAAAAGGCTCCGGGATCGTTCCGAAAAAAAACTACATAACGATTAAAAAAAAGAAAAAAAAACGAAGATACGAAATGAAAGTTTTATTTATATTTTTAGCAATGTTCAATTATTATTATTGTCATTACTATCTATTCCAATTAGATATTCAATTATTTCGCGATTCTTCTCTTCTTTAGCAAAAAAAAGAGAATGGGCAAAAGAAAACGAAAGAAAAAATTAAATCAACACAATTTCGGCTGGTCTGAATTTACCTAGAGTTTAGGATTCGACGGTTATTGTGACACGCAATACAAATCACAACTGGAGTTTATCCCCCGAGATAATTGAAATACTCGCAGGTCCCTACCCCAGCCGTGGAAGTTTGACCCTCTCCGGTGGATTTGAATTTGAAAGAAAAGTAAAAACAATCGAACCTTCATGGGAAATGGTCAATTTTCCGACGGTTTTTCTTTTCTCCTTTTGTCTTCGTTTGGCCATTAAACTCGAAAGGGTCGCGAGAAAGTTACAGAGCCGTGAGAGGGAGAAATAGTCCCGCTACATTTTCGCGTATGGGCCATATATGTATAAAGTGTTTGTCGGACCTTCGGATATGGAAACGAAAAGGCATAGAAAAAATTGTTCAATGGCGCAGATATGGTATGACACATTGTGATCTATAAAAAAAAAACAATACAAACAAGAAAAAAAACTTACTGATAACAAAGCATCAACAGGTTAGTAAATATTTAAGGATATGTTAAATATTGAACACGACGGACAGGAGGACGTATTGTAACACACACACACATACACGCCGAGGTAAAAGAGAGATTTCGAAATTTCTCGATAAGTTTTCACTCACGAGACCCTATAACGAAAAATAAAGATCTTTACGGTTAATGACGTTGTAGCACAGTCGTGCTGTCGCTGATAAACCCCGGGATCGGAGAAAATTAGAAGGCTAGTTGTTTGACAGGTGATTTTGTAGGTGCCGCGGGTGTTAAATCCAAGTTTGCCTAAAAATCGGGGTGTAGGGGTTTTTTTAGGGGATGAAAGAAGATGGGGGTGGATTAATGCGAAACTACAACCCCTACGAGGTCGGCGCCGGGAGACAAAATGTAAAAAAAAAACGGGTTTCATTTTTGTCCACAGCGCCGAAGTCGTGGAAGTTCATTTTGGGGGTGAAAAAGTGGGGTGAAATTTTGAAAAATCAGTTTTAATTCAATAACTCTTTAGAAAAAAATCGTACACTTTCTGTTCAAATGGGAAAGTTGTAGCCCTTGAAAAGACGCGTCGATCGGTTATTTAATAATCTTTCTCCGATAATATCTTCACCCCTCCAAAATGGTTAAAATACCAAATAAAAATTGTTTATTGAATAACTCAAAAACAATCGATTTTTCGGGCATTATTCAAATGTACGAAATGTAGAGAATATTTTTCTTTATATTTTCGTTTGTATGGAACACCCTTGAATTTTGACTTTCCAACCCCTCTCGGGGGTTGAAAATTCAAAATGAAATTCTGGGAAAACTATTGCCCGCACGAATTCGCCGCCGTGGAAGAATTTGTAGCTTGAACCCTCAGCTACATTTTTGTCCACGGCGCCAAACTCGTATCTCTTTATTTTCGGTCAATAGTTTTCCCACAATTTCATTTTGAATTTTCAATCCCTGAGAGGGATTCGAAAAAGCAAAATTCAAGGGTGGTCCATAGGAACTAAAATATAGAGAAAATTATTCTCTACATTTCGTACATTTAAACCATCCCCGAAAAATAGATTGTTCTTGAGTTATTCAATGAACAATTTTTTTGTTGATACTTTAACAATTCTTTCGGGAGTGATGATATTATTGGAGAGGGATGACCAAATACTCGATCGACGCGTCTTTTCAAGGGCTACAACGTTCCCATTTGAACAAAAATTGTATGCATTTTGCCTAAAGAGTTATCGAATAAAAACTGATTTTTCAAAATTTCACCCCACTTTTTCACCCCAAAAATGAACTTCCACGACTTCGGCGCTGTGGACAAAAATAAAACCCGGATTTTTCCGAACATTTTGTCTCCCGGCGCCGACCTCGTGGGGGTTGTAGTTTGGCATTAATCCTCCCCCATCCCCTTTCATCCCCTAAAAAAACCCTACACCCCGATTTTTAGGAAAAATTGGATTTAGCACTCGCGGCGCCTACAAAATCACCTGTCAAAAAACTAGCCATCTTCGGATTTTTTCCGATTCCAATATACAGTACGACTGTATTATTGAGGAGGCTCGAGCGCATCATCGACGAATGTCAAACGATACCGATTTCTTTTTTTCGCACGTAGTCCAATAAAAATCGTTTCCGAAAAAGACATTTTTTAATCGCAATCGTTCAAATTCGGTTTTTTCCCCTGTAAAACGATGATGCCAAACTTGTCGAAATTTCGAAGTTGAACTTTTTCGCGTGAAGACAAAAAATAAATCCGTATTTTTTAACATTGCGAAGAGCTCGCGGCTCCCTAAGACAGACGCAAAAATAATCTTCGAACGTACATTGAAGCTGTACTCTTGCGAGCTCGAGGTGAAGAAAAACAAACGTATAGACGACTACGAACGTACCTTAACGGAAAGAGGACACACGTGAGAAAAGAATAACGAAAGAGAGAAAGAAGGAGAGAGAGAAGGACAGAACGAGAGAAAGAGCGAGCGAGAATGATACGAAGGCACACGCATCGACGATGTTTGAGCAGAACAAGAGTCAAAAAGTCCTCGTATAAGCAAATAATGAAGAAACAAAATCGAGCGAGCGAAAAAGTGATGAGAAACGATAAAAGAGATACACGACGCTCCTGCCACGCAGCGAGTTCTTAGACAGCTTTAAGATAATATTGAAGAACGGAATAAGCAGCCGGAGGGAAGAAAAAAGAATAATTATTGATCGATAACGATAAACTTTCTATATGTTGAATCGTGTCTAGTGAGAAGAAGAAAAAAAACAAGAAAAAAAGTACTATTGAATTAACGATTAATACTATTGCCACAGTGAGAGTGCGAGCGAGAGAGAGAGAAAGAGAAATAGCGCGTTTGTGTGTGCGAGAGTGATATAAAAAAAATACAGACGAGAGACACCATTATGAATTAACACAGTTTCTATGACTATTTACTTGTCTCGATTGAATATTATCTTTTCTTTCCTTTCACACCTCAGTGAGAAAAAAATAAACACGTGAGAGCGAGTGAGCGTGAGATACGAGATGCGCGCGCGCGCGCGGTTGTTAGATATTATTAGCTTGGTGTTTTTGTTTGCTGTTTTACAACGACGTTGTACAGTTGGTATCATCGGCGAACCTTCGATTAGCTGATTTAATGTCAAGTGAAGAAAAGATTAAACAAACAACAACAAAAAAACGCAAGAAAACGTGTCGTTTGGGTAGGCATGATAACGCGAACTTTACACACTGGTATATCATTATCATCGATGCTGTTATACCCGAAAAAAAAAAATTCCATTCCCCTCCCCTAACTCTACAAACGTCTCGCCCGTAGCAAAAACTGCGAGTCTCGTTCCAAACGCTTATATTTTCGTTTAACAAAAAATTCTCTTTCCTTGTGAGCGATTACACGTGATGAGTCGCACTATGCGACTAATTTATCTCAAATCAGAGAGAGAGAGAAAGACACTCGATGAGCAGCTCGCGGGGGTCTCGAAAGTTAACGAACTCTTAATATAATGCGCGTGTATATATATATATATATATATGCCACACATGCTTGCCACATGAGTCGCACGCATGTGGTCCGAAAAACGCGCGGACAAGTGACAAACCAAAAAAAAGGGTATAAAGAATAAGAAAAAAAATCGAAAACTAAGGACCCGCGCGAGTGTTATCCACGCTTGAGCGACACACTCTCCACACATGTGCGTTCGTTCTCTCGAGGCTCGCGCGCCCCGCTTTCTCTCCCGCTGTCGCTCGCAAATAATAAAATAAAAGGATCTCGGAGGAAGAATCAAAGGGAAAGAAAATAACGATCTCGTATAGCCAGAGAAATTGTATTCGATTACAATTAACATTGTATTGTTTATTAGCGACGTGATTGAGATGATGATTATTATTATCATTATTGCACTCGTATATGTCGTGTTGAGCGGTGAATTATTTGCCAGTTACGTGTTTGTGCCTCCACGCTATTCAGTATCCGCGAATGTAGCGAGATCGCGGTAGGACTGATTTTTATCATTTGGCTTATCGTGCTCTTCTCTCCATTATTATCTTTATTGTTTTGATTTCGTTGCGCATTATTTCCTGCCAGAATTTGTTTTGTTTTTTACCCCCCCCCCCTTTTTTATTGGTTTTCTATGAAAAGGGGTTTTTTGTTTGTTTTTTTTTCTCAATATAATTACGTTAATAAAAGCGAGTGTAATCTTGATCTCGATCGTCCCCCTTCTTTAAACGAAATATATATATATGCGCACATATATATATGTATGTGCAATTTATGTGATATATTTATATGTTATATAGATTGTATTACCTTATACATTCCATTAACGGGGTCCTCTAGTTTCTCGGCTGTTTTTTTACGGCTTTTTCAATAATTTTTTATGGGCAAAGCATCGAAATAATCAATCTCATTGTTTTTGCATAATCTTTATTAACATGTCAATAAGCTTTACAAATTTTTTGAAGTCAAAATATATAATCGAATAAACGTTATAGTGGCCGACAGGAAGACATCAAGTAAAAGAGGTGCTTGACGGTGACCAAGATTGCGACTGTTCTGCTTATCTGAAATCAAAAAACCAAACGGCATTTTAATCTTCATATTTAAGACTAGCGATTGAACTAGAGTGAATTCTAAATTACAAAAATTGACTTTTTTATACACTTTTGAAAATTACATTCTATTTTTTACTCATTTTTTCTTAAGTTTTTCGCTCGTACAAAAAAACTATCGAAGCAATCATGATAATCCTAGTTCAATCGCTGGCTTATAACATATTAAAGATGCTGTATAAATTTGAACAAGATCGGTGCAGTAGTTTCTAAAATATCGTGGTCATCGTTTCGAAAAATGGTGTTTCGAGAAAAACGCGTTTGAAAGTTCGCGCATGTGATTTATACTTGTGAACCACTTCGAATATCGAAAAATCCTTTGGCACACATTTTCTACACATGTTGTAGATGTGATTTATGAAAAAAAATCGATTTTTTCGACCCGAGAAACTAGAGGACCCCGTTAAATATTTTTATACTTGAAGTATTTCACGTGAATCCGGTGGACTTTTTCCCAGACCCCCGCCAATTCGATTTTTTTTAATTCTATTGACGCTAAAAGACATCCTGAATTTTTTAAACATTTTTCGAAACAACCCTTAGGAAAAAAACGCCCCGATTTAAAAATCTGAAAAAATTCCCAAAAATGCGCGATTATATGTAAAAAATTTCAAGCTATCACCCGCAGTGGAAGTATGATTTTTTTATGTGCTTTCTGAGCGATTACGTTAAAAAAATTCGAAAAATTGACTGCTAACTGTTCAAGGTCCATGATTGTGATTTGGTTATTCAAAAATGGTCAAAAAAATTCATTGTGGGAATCAAAATATTTAAGCATCCGCCCGGAGTAAGCGGTTTTTGAGTTTTTTCGTTTTTTTTAACGTTAATCGCTCAGAAAGCACAGAAAAATTCATACTTCCACTGCGGGTGATAGCTTGAAATTTTTTACATATAATCACGCATTTTTGGGAATTTTTTCAGATTTTTAAATCGGGAGGTTTTTTTCGGAGACATTCTTTTTTACTAAGGGTTGTTTCGAAAAATGTAAAAAAAATCAGGGTGTTTTTTAGAGTCAATGGAATCAGATTTAAAAAAATCGAATTGGCGGGGGTCAGGAAAAAAGTCCACCGGATTCACGTGGAATACCTCATATATATACATACATATAAAACGGGGTGTCCTATTATGAACGGATAATCCTGCAACTAAAAGCCTTGGAGATAAAAATCATCTGCTTTTCATTTTCCGCACGCATTTCTACAAATGATAATTCTTGTTACCCGATTTAAAAAAAATATTTTTGGTTATCTAGAAAAGTCTTCTTTTTAACCTTAAATGTTAAGGAAACTGTTTGAAAAGTTCCTTAGTTATTGTCGATTCATATCATCTGTAGAAATGGCATGCGAAACCCAAATGTAGATGATTTTTTTCAAAAAGCAACATAAACCCCAAAATCTCGAAAACCGTGTGACTTTTACTAAACTGAAATTCCAGCATATAGTAGGACATCATTCGACCTATCGACAGTTGCAGGATTATCGATTCATAACAAGTCAGCCTGTATATACAGGGCTACTGGTTATGGGTCACGATCCCGTGAAAGGGTTGTAGGACCATGTTTCCGCTATCAAAAAACCCAATAATGCTTTATGCAAAAGTGAACCATTTTCGAGATATTATTTTTATTGTTTTTTTTTGTTATGTAAGGGGTATTCAACTTTAAAGATAGATTCTTAAAAATTGCCGAACTAAATCAACCTTCTTTATTATTTGTAGTTTGAGGACACAGTAACAAAGAATTATCGACAATAAAATAAGAATCTGCAAACATTTTTTAATTAGGGGTCCAAAACTCTGCAAGTCTCATGATTATTCTTATTTTATTGTTGATAATTCTTCGTTACAGTGTCCTCAAACTACAAATCATAAAAAAGTTTGATTCCATACATCATTAAAGAAAAATAATGTTTGAATTTACCTATCCCTCACTTAAAAAAATAATAAATATACTAATATCTCGAAAATGGTTCACTTTTGCAAAGGATTGCTGGGTCGTTCATTTGATAACGGAAAACATGTCTTATAAACCTATCACGGCATCATGACCAATAACTAGTAGCTTTGTGTGTATACAGGGTGTATCCTAACCAGTAGTTTTCCGTTCGTGAGCATATTGGGTATACGTTTCCAAGCAAAACGCTTTTTTTTTTAAATGTCCGACAAAAATTGGCCGAGATATTCGCGAGCAAAGTCCAACGGTGAGTAAACAATGGCACAGTAGTTTCGGCGCCCAAGTGAGCGTGGGCGCGGATTCAAATCCACATTCGGGCAAGTAGTACAGTCGTGCTGTATATTAGAATTGGAAAAAATTAGAAGAAGGCTAGTTTTTTGACCCTGTGATTTTGTAGGTGACGCGGGTGCTAAATCCAAGTTTGCTCAAAAATCGGGGTGTAGGATTTTTTTTTAGGGGATGAAAGGGGATGGGGTGGATTAATGTCAAACGAGAACCCCCACCAGGTCGGCGCCGGGAGACAAAATGTTCAGAAAAATCCGGGTTTTATTTTTGTCCACAGTGCCGAAGTCGTGAAAGTTCATTGGATTGGATTGGGTTGGAAAATCAAAATTCAAGAGTGGTCCATAGAAACGAAAATCTAGAGAAAATTCTTCTCTACATTTCGTCCATTTGAACCATGCTCGAAAAATCGATTGTTTTTGAGTTATTTAATAAACAATTTTTTTTGTTGGTATTAACCATTTTTTTGGGGGCGAAGATATTGTCGGAGAGTGATGATCAAATACTCGATCGCCGCGTCTTTTCAAGGGCTACAACGTTCCCATTTGAACAAAAAGTGTACGTTTTTTTTCTAAAGAGTTATTGAATTAAAACTGATTTTTCAAAATTTCTCCCCACTTTTTCACCCCCAAAATGAACTTCCACGACTTCGGCGCTGTGGACAAAACTAAAGCCTGGATTTTTCTGCACATTTTGTATCATGGCGCCGACCTCGTAGGGGTTGTAGTTTGGCATTAATCCACCTCAATCTCCTTTCATCCCCTAAAAAAACCCTACACCCCGATTTTTAGGCAAACTTGTATTTAGCACCCGCGGCACCTACAAAATCACCTGTCAAAAAACTAGCCTTCTAATTTTCTCCGATTCCGGGGTTTTTCAGCGACAGCACGACTGTACTAAAGTGGATTTGAACTTTCAATTTTGAATTTTGAAATTTGATTTTTCAACGTTATCCGGTCGCCCAAATAGGGTATTAAATAATAAATAAAAAATGTTAAACAATGGACAATATTGTCTAACATTTTTTATTTATTATTGAATACTTTATTTGGGCGACCGGATAAAGTTCGAAATTCACATTTCAACATTCGAAATTGAAAGTTTGAACTTTCAATTTCAATTTAACAAAAATCAATGGATTTGAATCCACTTGCGCGAACGTGGATTCTAATCCGCACCTACTCTCGTTCGGACGTCGAAACTACTGTGCCAAGGTTTACTCACCGTTAGACTTCACTCGTGAATATCTCGGCAATTTTTGTCGCACATTAAAAAAAAAGCGTTTTCCTTGCAGAGAGACACCCTGTATGCTCACCAACGGAAAACTAGTAGTTCAAATACACCCTGTATATACATATATAATATAATTGATATTTTATGGATAAAATAGTGTGGGTGTATATATATATGCTTATATATATTCTATTTTGCCCAGCCATGTGCGAGAAAAAAGTATGAAGAGCGAGAGAATAGTAAAAAAAAATAGCCACGATTCTTTATAGGTTTTTCTCCCATTCTATCCATGTATAAACGTCCGCATGGTACGAGATCGACCCGCCCGCGGGCCTAGCCCGAAATTTGCCTAGACAGTTCATTCATAGGCTGGTCATAATATGAAAGAAAAAACACAGGAACGAGCATTCGAATCTAACGGATCATGCTCGTGTGCAAAAACTAATGTGGGAAACGGCTTGCGTTGTGTACCGTATACGAAAAGAAAAAGGAAGCTTCCTCAGCACGTCGTTTTTTCACGTCCATATATATATATATATATATATATATATATATATATATATATATATATATATATATATATATATATAAAGAAAAAAATCTCTTCCGTCCGTCATCGATAAGTAACGAATCTCGTTGGTGCTTTTTCTTTCAATAATTCTACTTTTCGTTCCTATATTACGTTTCTCGTCTTTATTATGTATTCGCCCGCATACACGAGTAGTCTTAGTTTTTCTTTTTTTTTCGTCTTGTCTTTGGTATCCTTTTTTCTTTCCGTTTTTGTTCTTGGCAGGTCGGCCAACGACGACGACGACGACGGGGCGATCGTCGCCGCCGCGAAAATATGCGTAAATCGCTGGAACGACCAAACCCTTTTTGCTCATCCGACGCGATTACGACGAACGGCAATGATCCGCAGATGACTAACTCCGCACCTTCCCTCGTCCCGGCAGCCACCACTTCCTCGCAGACCTCAGCCCCCGTCCAATTATCTTCACTTCCGGAAGTGACTTCCTGCTACGTTCCCTCGTCCAACTCGGACGGTCCTGTTCCGCTGGGGAACGAGTGAATCTCCGCGAATGGGCGACCGGATGCTCGGCGTTTGCGCTTTTCATTGGCCGAATGCCGCGTGGCTTCGGAACGAGCGGATTTCAACGGGTTTTCATTTGTCACGGGAAAACGAAGGTCCCTGTCCTGTTATCACTCGAACTTATCTCAACATCTTTCGATTCAATATTTTGAAGTCCATTTCGTTGAAATTTAATATTGAACGACGTTGTTGAGCGAAAATCAATTCAATTTCGTTCGGGGGAAATAAAATCGTATCGGCGGTACGGAAGAGGGCGAGAGCGAGTGATTCAGTTACGCGATCATCGAGTTACAATGTCGGCAAATTTGAAAAATCTCATTTCGAGAAAAACGCGTTTAAAGATTTAACTATCGATCGAACATTCGGGGAGTTTTAGAGATACGGTCTTCACATTTTTACAGGTTTTTCTTCAAAGTATACACTTTTTTTAAAATCGATTTTTTTTAAGTGTCACTGGTATAGCCCCTTAAAACTTAAAATCGCAGATGCATTTGTTTTTGGCGACGCACTCGCTGGCTTTTGACACTCGCCACATTGGCGCTCGAGGCGCCTTCGTCGATTTTCCAACCGTTCGCCGCTTGGCTGTTCCATTGAACTTCAAAGCGGGGCCGAAGCGAAACACAGTGGAATAACTTTCTTCCGGTTGTGGACTTTCAAGCAGTAAGGGTGGCGCTTTGACTATCGGAGCTTTTTCTATTACCGGTATCATTTCGAAAAATAGGAACTTTTACGCAAATCAAAGAAGTAGTAGACAAGCAGAATTAAAATGAAGAACTTTTATGCAAGACAGCATAGTAGTAGGTAAAATAAGGCAAACAAATGGCATAGCTTGTGGCAGGCAGGAAAGAGCATGGCCACTTTAATTAACGAGATTGAGATTGTTGAAACTATGATCGCAAAAAACAGAGGGCATCTGAAGTTCCGTCTTTCAGAGACGACCTTACCTTATTGCAGGTGCAAGCCGTGGAAGGAAAGTCCCTTTTTGATTTCACACTCGTAAATAAATAAGTTGACACTGCGGAAATATTTACTTCGACTGTACACTTCCGCCACTAACCTTCGACTGCATATGGGGTTTATTCGACCCCAGACGTTTTTCAAATCGTTGTATTTCGGTAAATATGCATTTTTTTTGTTAAGACGTTTTTTGTAGTCAATGATCCTTATTTTATGGTCCAAAACTTACTTTTTTAAGAAAAACAAAAATGCAGTGTTCAAACATTCGTTCAAAGTGGGAGATGCGTTGAAAAATACGCACTTGCACGAAAAAGAACATCATTTTTTTTTTAATATAAAAAAAGGTCCTTTGAGATTTTTAAAAAGTATATTTATTCGGAGGTTTGAATTTGAGCATTTTCGGGATAGTGAAAAATCGACTCCTTCGACAGATTGATTGTTGAAAACGTATATTTTCCGCATTTTTTACTTGAATGACTTATTATTATTCACATTTACCGCAATCGACGCATAAGTACATTCGGTGCTCGTTGCGTATAGCCCTCCTGCATAACGGACACTTGCTTTTAGTTTTATGATCGGCATTCCAAATACAAAATTTACTATAGTAGCGCAAGATAAAAAAAATTTCTACAATCATCTACGAGAGACTTTACACTACTTGATCCATTGCCATATAGCTCGTGACGAATTGGAAGGGAACTGGAGACGATATCGTAAAATATCGTGGACACTTGTATGATTTTGGTCGATGGAATTTTCATACCTTTTTTCCTGGCAAAAAGACGAAAAGAAATTAATCATTCGATTAAAAAATAAATTAATTGCAAGTAATTTTTCGATTTTGAACCTCGTTGTTTGGGTTTGTTTTCAATAGAGGGAGAAATAATAACTGTTGATACGAAATTCAGAAAAATTGGAGGTAAACAATAATTTTAGATTTTTGGTAAACGGTGAAAAAAAAGAATTCTCGTAATTAATTAGAAATGTCCTCATAATTAATTAGAAAATTGGCGTTTTCTCTACAAATAGCAATTTATTCGCTGATATTCAATCTGGATTAATAATTTTGATAACGAGATGACGAGCCTGCTCATTTGACAAGTTCTGTATCGGTAGAGCGTCGAGCATTAGTGAATAGTTTCTCCAAGCATTTGCAACTTTTTCTCCGTTTTGGTTTTTTTCTTTCTCTTGTGATCTTCACTATTTAAATTTCTGTGTTTTTCCCCTTTGTATTATTCAATTTCGGAAACATCTCATTTTGGAAAATTTGTTTTTTTCTCTCTTGATCTTCACTATTGAATTTCTGTTTTTTTTCCTTTGTATTATTCATTTTCGGAAAAAATAATTATGATTTTTGAATATATTATAAAATATATATTTATTAAAAAAAAAGGAAAAACTGACAAGTTTCATCAAAATCGGCGGGAGAGGTAGGTGAGTCGGTCTTTCGAGATTGTTCTGTACTCGTGGTTCAGTTGCCACGAAGGACTTCGGTAACCTCGATATCTCGATAAAGGTCGTCTCGATATTTTCATCCTGACCATCATTTCATTCATTATTTTCAACAACCCGCGGGGACAAAAAATCCCCGATGTTTTTCATGTTTATCGATTTTTCACAACAGCACTAACAATTTTTCGCTCGTACTTTATTGATTTTTGTACTTTTTTGTATAGCTTCTGTATCAACGTTTATCCTACATTGCAATTTTCTGCTCTCTCAGCGGAGCGAGAGTCAATTTCATTTTTCCCAAATTTAATTCAAACGAAAAAAAGTCCTTCGAATCAAATAACGAGCTGTGGCCCAGTCGCGATAGAATCAATTCCATGAGTGTTGATTAACGAAAAAAATTCGTTCGATAAAGATACGACACGATAAAAGTACAGGGTGTAATCGACATTTGATTCGAAGGAGTTCTCAATTTGATCGATACCCGAATCAATGACCCGACGAAGAAATAAAACGACAAAAAAAAACTTTATTCCACAGGTGCCCGTCGATCGTATGAATTCGGAGTGCGATAACGCGAGACCTTTCACGACGTTCCACAATCAACGATGAATTCTCAAACGGTCAATGCCGCGATTCGATCACGATATCACGATTACCGCAATTAACACACACACACACACGCATCCACACATAAACACAAAAACCCACGAGCACCTAGGAATATTGCAAAAATTACGAACTCTGGTTCGTCACACCGAGATCTACTTTGATTGATTACCAATATCGATTATCATCGTCGACACTTACGATCCTTCTCGTTTTCATATGTACTGTTCGAGCTAGTCGTCGACAAAGCAAACACTATTTATGTTTCGCCAATCATACAACGTTACTCTTCTTACTGTTCGGCCATTATTGCTCGATTATCGAGAAAAAAGAAATCACACATATATACATAGCGAACATCTCGCATGGAAACGAAACGGTGTGCAGTTGGCCACTTCGACTAAGAACGTTCGCGGTAAAGATTCGTTAGTTTCGCGTGTACTTTTATTTTCGTTTTTTTCCTCGCTACGTTGTTTGCGGATGCGATTGTTCGAATTGGCCCAGAGGCCATTTCGCTGCGAACATTTCGAATTGAGAAAAAAGTACAGTGAGCCAAGATCCAATTGCAGAGAAATTAAAAAAAAAAACAGAATTCAAACAAAAATTATTCGAGCGTGTCGGAAAAGTGTCAATCAAAAAAGTTAAGGAAGAAATTTAAAAAATGTTTATTGCGAAGAAACGTGAGAATTTTTGGTTGGGGCGTAACGCGGGCGTGTACTATTGACGCGGTTCGCAAAGGTGTAAGAAAATAAAAAGAAATAAAAGTATAGCGCATCACTGCCATATATATATATATATCTATAACGATAATATATTGCCATCTGGCTTGAGAGTTTTCGCGTGTACACTCGTACGAGAATCCGGAATGCGACAGCATGGGTTATTGAGTGGAGAAGAAAATTATATCGCAATAGAGAAAATAAAAGTGTTGAAAAAATAGGGAATGAAGAGGTGGAAGATTCGACGGCAATTCGTAGCACGTTAGGAAGAGTTTTAGAATAAGAGCAGCGGATAAAAATGAAAGAAAAATATCGAGAGAATAAAAATTACGAAACGTAAGAATCATGGCGACGATAGCGCAGGCCTGAACTGTTCAATAAAGGCGAAAAATAAAGTGAGTAAAGGAAAAGATTGAAAAAAAAGAACCGCAATGATTAGTGCACACGTACTCGCGTGATTAACGACGCTGAAGTTTCCATCGTTGGAAAATAATGAAAATAACTTTTTTTTCGACTCCCCAGATGTTTTGTTGCCAGGTTGGAAAAATCCGAACCTTTTTTAGATTCCCCGTAGATCGTTCCAAACAATCCCAAGCAAAATCAGAGACAAGGATTTTGGATGAAAGAGAAAATGAAGATGTAAATTAAATAAAAAAAAATGAATCGTTGCGTTTCAACGATGCGAGCTTCAACAGCGAAACCGCGCTGAAATGTAACAAAAAATGTAACGCGCGAGATTGGATGAAAATCATAATAACAAATAAGCGAAGAATTCACGTGATTTTAAGCTACCACAGCCCTGCGAAAACTTCTCTTTCTCTCTCTCTCTCTCTCTTAGACTTTTTAAATCCACTCCACACTGCTCGTCTCGTCCGTGCGACTCTCGACATCCATTTTCTCGATCGATTTCGCGGCGATGCGATCCGCAAGTGCGTGCAACCAGCCAGGAAAATGCGTCAAGAGGAGGAGTGTTTCCTCGGGATTGGATTCGTGATTTCGCAGGAGAGACGAGATCGCGTATTCGAGCGAACGGCTCGTATGATAAGGCGTCTCTATCCGCAGCAGTATAACGAGCGCCTGCAATCTCAGGGGATAGAGATCGAGTATATTCTTGTCGCTACGTCGACAGAGATCGTCGAGACTGTCGCGCCATTGGCCGATGTACGTCAAGACTCTGGAAGAGTATTCGGTCGCCACGAATATCTCTTTGAGCACGCTGCTGCTTATGTGAAATACGGTCGGAGAGTCCAGGCTCATGCTCATCAGTCGATCGATGCCCGACAAACTCTTGAACTCGACCTTGGCACTCGGGTCTTTCAGACTCTCCGTCAAACTCTCCAACAGCGGAGCCTCTATGAGTTTCAACCTCTGGCTGACGTAGAGCTTCTCCACGATCTCGGGACCGAGCTCCAGAGAATCTTTGTCCTCCAAAACTTGCTCCAGGAGGAACTCGCTCGCCTTGCTCTGCTCGCTCGAGTTGCAGATTCTCTCGAGGATCCTGCAGAAATCGTGAACGAGACTCTTCCTCCTGGGGATCAGAGGAGTCAGGGCCCTCGCCAGGTTCACCAGGACTTCCTGACGCCCTTCGCGCAGCAACTCGTCGCTCAGGTACACCCTCAGAAGCCTCGAGGCAAGGTCCAGCGCTCGCTCGCCCTGGTAGAACGTGCGCGAGCAGTCCAACTCCTTGCACGGACGGATCCACTCGCGGAGGACTTCCTGGAAGACACGGACGGAACGTCGGATCGGCGGGCAACGACCAGTCGGCGGAGAAGCAAAGCGGGATTGAAAATTAGACTTTGGGTATTTGGAGAAGGGCTGGCTCGCGACTCACTATGACTTGGATCCTGACGGAGTATCTCTGATAGGCCTCCTGTGAGACTTTGTGGCTGATGAGATCGCTGAACGACCTTGCGAGGGCTGCCAGTACCTTTTGGTCCATCGGTGGGAAGCTTGCTTTTTCCAGGGATTCCTCGAATCCTTTGTGAGCCGCCGTCCCGCTCATAACCTCACCGTGACTCCGCACGATGGCCCTCATTATTTGCAGGTCCATCGCGTCTCGGGGAATTCGGTGATCACTTGAGAAACATTTCGCTGTTACGCGTGAAACCGGCCGGCTTGCATTGGAAGGCTGTGAGCTCCCGTTGACGTTCGCCGATCGGCGATCAGCGATCTTTGATGTCAACAGTACTCAACAGGAGGGATGCGCGGGATTGAGTGTAATCACGTGGTCAAGAACACGCAGCGTTGGCAATCTGAAGCGAGGCACCTATCGTACCCGGCGCGTAGAATTATCGTAAATGGGCAAAAATTATCGTACTTATAAGGATATTGTCTGTAATAAATAAATAAATTGTATTACACGTAAATATTGATTTGTATGCAAACACTTTACAGTTTATCTCCTGTAAACTACCGTTTTCAAATTGATGGAACACTTTGAAACCAAATGTTTTACGCATGGCACAGACCTCAACCGATTACCCCTCCATTTCAAGTTCTATAAACGTGCCAACATTTGAAATTCGCTTAGAAAAAACTTCACTGTTCCCGAGTTTTGTACGAAGCGCGCCAACAGTTTGTATGTTAAAGAAGAAAAGAATATGAAAGGGGGTGACAAATAACACAAAGGACTATTTTTTATATTTCAAGATATTCTATATTCGCGAAAACAGAAAGCATGAGTATTAATGTAATTAACACTTTACATATAACCGAAATATCGAACATCGAACCATGTCGTTCTCTTGTTCGCTGATTGGCAAATGGTAACCAATGAGACGGCATGTATATTTTATTGTCTAAGAAAGCGTTGCAGTTGCACCACGTCAGTTCTTCATGCGTCTAATTTGAAGGCGCTCTAATAAGCCGATAGCGCTATCAGCAAAAAAGAATCGCATTTGCTATTGCGCCATTAGCTATAAGCGTACGAGTAGAATAAATTCGCAATTCTGCATCATGATGGAAATGATCGTACAATTTGCGTACGATAATAATGTGCTATCGTACATCGCACGTAGGCATGAAATTATGTACGATAATTACGATAATTACGGCATGTACGATAATTATGGTACGGTTTAGTGCTGCCAGATGGTTCTGGCGGCTTCCCCATAGACCATTGCTGGTTCTCCCTAAAAATCTCGTAAATATCCCCCATCGAGCCACTGGCCTGAGCAGTGCTGCAAATTAACGGTAATTTTCTACGATCGGTCAAATGTCGGAAAATAGCTGTTATTTAAAATGCATTCCCCATTTGTGTATTGAGTATTTTGTTTTGAAACTTGATTACTGCGATCTGTGCGAATTATAGATGAAGATGAATACTTTTTTTATGGAAATAATTGTTGTAGACAGGTGAAACTTACGCGTCGGTAAAACCATTTATCGTGGTATGGTAATCAGTCTTTGAGCCTTGGAGGGGATTTATTTATTTTTGAATTTGCATATTACAAGAATCCCGCTTTCATATTTGTTTATATATTTGTTTATTATTACAATTGTTTACTTATTAGCCGAGTATATACTTTGAACTAGTCTATCGTGTAACTTTTACTTATTGAGGACATTTAATGGAATTTTTGGTTCAGTATAATTGCAATGAAGAATTCACTGATGCATAAATAGCTAAATTTCGGTCCTAATTGTCAGGAAATATATCGAGGGTTCCAACATCGCTGTCATTTATACTATTATAAATATTCCCAGAGCTGAAACACTTCAACATACGAGCTGTCGGTTTAAGGAGTGAGATGCAGTAAGAGGCGTGAACAAAAAGAGCATTTTCAATATTTTTTAAAAATAGTAATTAAGTTTCTTTTACAAAAGTGGTTACACAGACTTTTTATGTTATATTTCAACTTGACTTGTACAAATTATCAAAGAAAAATATTGATTATTTATAACAAAATCGCCATCTTTGTCGGACCTCTTTCGGCATGTAGTGCTTCGCGGTGACCATCATAAAATTTTACTGGATCATCTGAAATAAAAAAAAAAACAAAAAAAATCATTAGTTTAATGATAAATCTAGTCCTTAATCGAAGCTTTTTTTTAAGTAACAAAATGGCGGCTTCCGAAAATAACTTTCGATTTTCGACCAAAAAATCGCTCGTTTATTGTTAAAAAAATATAAATTTTCAACAAAAATGGAAATACTTCGATTAAGGACTAGTTTTTAATGCTAACAATAAGCACACCAAATTTCATCAAAATCCATCGAGTGTCTTTTGCATTATAGTGGTCACCGACTTGAAAAACATAGTTTCGAGAAAAACTCGTTTGCACTTTTTCGATGTGGATACGGTATTACGTGTTCCTAAAATTTTGAGCTCGATGGATGAAGCTAAACTTTTTTATGTTATTTGATCCGCTGAATCCGAATATCACAATTTTTTGCCGAAAAGTCGAGCATTCAATTGTTCATAGCCAATTGTTGAAACAATTTTTCAAAAAATTAGTCTTTCGGAACGAATTATTATTTTTTTTAATATTGTGGGCAATTTAAAAAAAAAGTATTCTTTATAAAAAAAATGTTAAAGTCCATAGTTTTTGAGTGATAAATTTTCGTAAATGTCTGAAAGAGTCTTCCAATTTCACACTTGATTTATGTATAGAAATACTAATTAAAAAATTACCGACATCGAATCGTCAATTCCTGGCCCATACAATAGGGCTTCTGCCGATGTGAAAGCTTCCAAAATATCAGTTTGTTTCTGTTTTCGAAGCATTCTGCCTTCCCGGGTATTATCGTTTGGGCGTTTGTTCGCCGCCATGGGGACCGACGCCCCTTCACTAATTGTGGGATATCTCGGAAACTATTCGTCGGATCGACTTGAAATTGTCAGGGAATATTTACGAAACATCATACTTCAAGAAAATGTAATTAAAAAATCGATATTTTTGGAAATTCTGACTGCGTCTCACTCCTTAAAGAGTTGAAAATCTACGCCTTTCTATGTTAAGGGGTTACCCCCACTTGCGATTTTGAAAAAATCGATTTTTTTTATTGCATTTTCTTGAAGTATAAGTATCCGGGCCCATACGGAAGTATGGGCCCGGAATAGATGATTCTATGTAAGTTTACAAAAAAAAATATTTTCTTCGTGTAAACTGAAATTGAAACTTTAAACGCGTTTTTCTCAAAATGGCATTTCTGAAGTCGGTGGCCAAGATTACTCGAACACTAATGCACCGATCTTCTTGAAATTTTGCAGGCTTATTTAATACATAAAAATGTAGTCTTTAATCGTTCGATTTTTTTTCGAAAAAAATGGCCGTTTTGTAGCCAAAAAACGGCCGTTTTTTTTTCGTTAAAATCGAACTATTAACTTTGACTGTCCGCCATTTTGTGAAAAATGAATATTTTTTAAAATCCTTCGATTAAAGACTAGTTTATACTTATATTTGACTAAATCCATCCGCATTTTTTTCTTCAGATGATCCACTTCGCCGCAATGTTGGTCACCGCAAACCGTGTATATAAAAACATTATTTCATTGACGGCCATTTCCCCCAAAACAATGTAATATTTTTCAATAAAAAAATTACTGAAAGTTCTTCAAGATGTGTTCTTTAAGATGGTACATTAATCGATTAAAAAAGTTTTGTTGTTTTCTTTAAAAAAATTCATGAAAAAGGCCTTTTTTTGCGCTACAAGTGGGGGTAACGCCTTAAGAGAGTGCTGTTTAGTTCATCTGCGTACGTTTGAGCTTTTTCCTTTTTTTTCTTGATATCGTATTATATTAAAAAATTGATTTCTGCAAAATCGATCTTTTACGTTTCGATTTTTTGCAAAATCGATTCTCAGCCATCCGATTCAGATCGAGTCATCCGTTCCGAATGACTGTTCACCCGATTTGGCTGAAACTTCTTGACCTTCCTTTCGTTAATATAGGATACCCCCTAAATTTTCGAAATATTGAATTTGTAAAGTCGACAAACTAACGCGTGGTATCTCTATATCTATGATAACGCGTTACTTCTATCCCTTCTTTATCGAAACGATCAAACGCGTTCGTTGCGTTGCACACGCGCTTGTGGGGTGATCCGCGCCCCCATCAGTAATATACACACCCCACGATTCTGTCACATAGACACACTCTCCACACATACCAGTCGGTGCAAAATTTCAGCTCAATCAGCGATTGACGATTTTCGGAATGTTTTGGCTTGCCTGAGTTCGTTTGGTTTTTAGAGTTTGCTTGGGTTTGTTTAGGCTTGGTTGTATTTGTTATTAGGGATTGGTGTGTGTGTGTGTGTGTGTGTGTGTGTGTGTGTGTGTGTGTGTGTGCGTGTGCGTGTGCGTGTGCGTGTGCGTGTGCGTGTGCGTGTGCGTGTGCGTGTGCGTGTGCGTGTGCGTGTGCGTGTGCGTGTGCGTGTGCGTGTGCGTGTGCGTGTGCGTGTGCGTGTGCGTGTGCGTGTGCGTGTGCGTGTGCGTGTGCGTGTGCGTGTGTGTGTGTGTGTGTGTGTGTGTGTGTGTGTGTGTGTGTGTGTGTGTGTGTGTGTGTGTGTGTGTGTGTGTGTGTGTGTGTGTGTGTGTGTGTGTGTGTGTGTGTGTGTGTGTGTGTGTGTGTGTGTGAATAACAGTAGCCCGCTATCGTAGACATAGATAGATACACGCTCGTTAGTTTATCAATTTTCAAAATTCGATATTTCGAAAACTGATGCGATGCGCTAAAAATCCATTTAGCATTATACTTATACAGCGTGTCTCAAAATGAGCTGACATTTTCATTTATTAATAAAACGTATTATTTATTTGAAAACCACGAATATTTTTATTTTAATATAACGTACAAACATGGAGGTTATGTGTGCACAATATCCGATAAATGGCAGCCTCGTCCCTGTTTGCAAACGTTCACTTTTTTGACAAAATGTACAATAACATTTTGGCACAAGTGCGGACTAATTTCAATAATGGTGCTTCCAATTGCTTCCTTGAGCTCCGGAATGGTCTGTGGATCATTCGCATACACTTTTTCTTCCGGAAATCCCCAAAGAAAGAAGTCCAACGGCATCAAATCGCACGCTCTCGGTGGCCAATTCACATCGACGCGGCGCGACGAGATAACACGACCATGAAACTTCGTCTGCAATAACTATGCAGTAAGAATGCAGCAAAGAACAATTTTTATGCGTTGCTCGATCGTGCAATTCTCCATGACTAAACCTCAATACTTCCTGATGCCCCAGTTGCGAAAGATCAGTACTCTACCCAGGTAGCAATTTCCAAACAGTCGTCCAGAACTTGTCTAAATGGGTACCAAATGTCCGCTTGGAAGCTACCTATAAGTTACCATGTGTCCAACAGTTATCTTTTTGGATGGTTGTCAACTTTAAGATAACTTCCGGGCGGACATTTGGTACCCACTTGGCCGACTTCTGGACAACTTTTTGAAAATTGCTACTTGGGTATGTTTGCCACAAAAAAATAGCGCGAAATTCAAAATGTGGGGTCATTTTGCGACAACCTTTATCATCAAAATGGTCTGTGCCAAATTTCCACCAAATCAGGGAGATCAAAATCGTGGTAGAAGTCGCTTATTAAATTAACCCAAACACACACACACACACACACACACACACACACACACACACACACACACACACACACACACACACACACACACCGCAGGCACGCACGAATATTTTCCCCAATTGGGGAACGTGATTTTCTTTATTTATTCAATGATGAACTTTGATCACAAGCTGCTTCTGGAAAATCATGTTGCTTGATATTTTGCCCAACTCACGCGTTCTCCTCGCTTCTATTGCCGTTATCCGCTTCCGCGGGCAGGTGATCAATAATGCGCCTGCAAAATGATAAATAACCGTGAGCGCTGGGTGACTCACAAAGATTAAAATCTCTCTCTCTCGCTCTCTCTCTCTCTCTCTCTCTCTCTCTCTCTCTCTCTCTCTCTCTCTCTCGCTCTCTCTCTTTGATGGACGCAGGGCACGAACAGACTTTCAGGTAACAGATAATTGATGTGCCTGTTCACCTGTTCCGTTTCATCATCACCGAACAATGTCTACAGATTTGCGTAAGAAGAACTAAATCCCGTGTACTCGCAACATTATTTTACCTCGCGGATAGAACGATCTCCTTCGACGAATTCTGCCTTGATTCTGGCTATAGAGAAAAACGGCATTTTCGACAATAAACACGACGACCGAGGCGACCATACCGATGCTGAGAATCGCGTACAGCATCGAGACCTGTTCGAAGGTCACGGGCCGCACCACGGTGTGGTCCACGTTCGTTACACTGATCGCCAACCAACGATCCTTTAGTTCGTCCGTTAGACCGCATTCGCTCAACTTTAGTATACTGAAAAAAATGTTCGCCCCAATTTAAACGAATTTCGTCTCTTTGCGCCGCAAGAGAACAATATTTCATCGTTATTCTCGTTTCTTGTTCATTACCCAATATCCAGGGACCTTTTGTACTTGAAGGTTTTTGCAACGCCCCCTGCGACCCATGTGGAAAAATACGATATTCCGGTTGCTACGAGATTGCATTTTAATCTTCCGTAAGCCCGTTGTCGGTCTTCCGAGTCCAGTACAGCATATTTTCTCTTTCCCCAACAGCCCTTCTCGTACAAACGTTGCGGTGATTTAACGTAAAATATCCGTTTGGCGTAGTTTTCAAGCGCGCCCGATCGTTTGACCGTTTTCTGCAATTTGAGATAGACGGCTTGTACATATATATGTGTGTGCGCGTGTGTGTGTGTGCGTGTGCGTGTGTGTGTGCGTGTGCGTGTGCGTGTGCGTGTGCGAGTGCGTGTGCGTGTGCGTGTGTGTGTCTGTGTGTGTGTGTGTGTGTGTGTGTGTGTGTGTGTGTGTGTGTGTGTGCGTGCGCGTGCGCGCGCGCGCGCGTGTGAGTGTGTGTGCGTGTGTGCGTGTTGCGTGTGCGTGCGCGTGTGTGTGTGTGTGTGTGTGTACAGGGTTGCCCTCTTATCTCTGCCACCTAAATAACTGGGTAATTATCGACGTCACAAAAAAAGTTCCAGACAAAAGTTGTACGGTGTGAAGAGGGCCATCAAATGACACCAATTTTTTTTTCGGTGGAGACACTGACGCACAGTGAAGGTCACCTCCACTTTTTTAAGGGGTTACCCCCACTTGCAATTTTGAAAAAATCGATTTTTTTTATTGCTTTTTTTGAAGTATACGTATCTGAGAATATGTCCTAAAAATTTCAAGTCGATCCGAACAAAATTGACTGAGATATGAGCGTTGAAAGAGAAGAATCCGTTGTGTAAACGGCCGGCTAGTCTGCCGTCTGGCACGTTTTTTCTCAAAATGGCATTTCTGAAGTCGGTGACCAAGATTACTCGAACACTAATGAACCGATCTTCTTGAAATTTTGCAGTCTTATTTAATACATAAAAATGTAGTCTTTAATCGTTCGATTAAAAAAAAAAAAAATGGCCGTTTTATAGCCAAAAAACGGCCGTTTTTTTTCGTTAAAATCGAACCATTAAATTTGGCTGTCCGCCATTTTGTGAAAAATGAATATTTTTTAAAATCCTTCGATTAAAGACTAGTTTATACTTATATTTGACTAAATCCAACCGCATTTTTTTTCAGATGATCCACTTCGCCGCAATGTTGGTCACCGCAAACCGTGTATATAAAAACATTATTTCATTGACGGCCATTTGCCACTAAACAATGTAATATTTTTCAATAAAAAAAATTACTGAAAGTTCTTCAAGATGTGTTCTTTAAGATGGTATATTGATTGATTAAAAAAGTTTTGTAGTTTTCTTTAAAAAAATTCATGAAAAAGGCTTTTTTTTGCGCTACAAGTGGGGGTAACGCCTTAAATGGAACATTTTTTTCAACCATCTTGTAAAGCGCCTCAAGCCGCATTAAAACATTAGGGCGTCAAAGTCGTTCAAGGTCACTCAATGTCAGTATCGATAACAAATCTAAATATCTCGGATCACTACCAAATATTTGGTTGCGATCCGAGATATTTAGATTTGTATTTCATTTTAATAGGTGACCTTGAATGCTCTTGAATGATGCTGACTCCTTAATGTTTTTTGTGCAGCCTAAGGTGCTCCACAAGATGGTTGAAAAAAATGTACCATTCCATTAAAAAAAAGTGGAAGTGACCTTTACTGTGCGACAGCGCCTCCATCGAAATAAAAAAAATTGGTCGCATTTGATGGCCCCCTTCACACCGTACAACTTTTGTCTGAAACATTTTTTAGTGACGTCGATAATTACCGAGTTATTTCGGGTGGCAGAGATGAGTGGGACACCCTGTGTGTGTGTGTGTGTGTGTGTGTGTGCGTGTGTGTGTGCGTGCGTGCGTGTGTGCGTGCGTATGTGCGTGCGTGCGTGCGTGCGTGCGTGCGTGCGTGCGTGCGTGCGTGCGTGTGTGTGTGTGTGTGTGTGTGTGTGTGTGTGTGTGTGTGTGTGTGTGTGTGTGTGTATAAGGTGTCTTAAAATGACCTGACATTATTCATTAATAAAACGTATTATTTATTGGAAAAGTACGAATATTTTTATTTTAATATAAGGTACAAACATGGAGGGTATGCGTGGAACACAATATCCGATAAATGGCCACCTCGTCCGAGTTGACAAACGTTCACGCTTTTGACGAAATTTTCAATAAAATTTTGGCATAATTGCGGACTAATTTCATTAATGGTGGGTCCAATTGTTTCCGTGAGCGCGAGAAAAAACGACCATGAAATTTCGTGTACAATAATTGCATTGTTTCGCCCGTTTCGCCCGCAGTGTGGCAGGTTGCACCATTTCGTTCAAAGCCTATGTTTTCCAAGTTCATGCCGTTTATACCATTTATCAGATGTTGTGTTCCGCACATAACCTCCATGTTTGTACCTTATATTAAAATTAAAATATTCGTACCTTTCAAATGAATAATACGTTCTATTAATAAATTTAAATGCCGGGTCATTTTGAAACACCCTATGTATAAATAACTATATATTGGGATGTTGAATAACTTCTCGCTGTTTGTATCGTAAAAATTAATGCTTTGTTTTTAAAAATCATTCTTAATGCTTTCAAAACGTTTCGAAACCATTGTGTGATCAACTCCTAATGATTCTGCAAGGTTAGCTACTGTCTGACATGAGTCTTCATGAAGTAATGCCTCCAATTCAGCACATCAAAATCATTATTTTTGAATGTGTCCAAACCAATCCCTGCATGTTGTTTCCTCAACAAGAGGTAGTCAAGAGTAAGTCTCAACAAGAATTCTGTGTGCTTCAGTTGCAGATTTTTTAAAAATAACGTAGTGCTGTAAAATTCCCCGCTGATACTCTTTTTTTTGGCACGAAATGTTACATGCTTAAGACTATGAAAAAAATAACGAAGATTTGTCCATTCCCTTCCCATAGACCCCGAAACCTTGATACAACAACATAATAATATACATTGTGCTGTAATTGCTAATTGCTTGTAAATATTGCTCTAATTCAAACCTTTCTTTCTTTAAAAAGTATCCCTATATTTATAGTACTAATATATATTTTTTAAACATTTTAAAGAACATGATCTCGCTGTAACGAAAACTCGATATAACGAACTTCCCTAGAGATTCCTTAAATCGAGGTTCGACTGTACACTGAATTTCAAGCTTGCATATGGTACTCCTTTATAGATGCGTTACCATCTTAAACTACACGCATGCAGTTCCGGTAACGCAATCTGTTGGAAAAGAAACGAGAACTTATTCAACGTCCTAATATATAAGACTGCATGATACCTGGAATTTTCCGTATATAATCGAGCCGTTGAACACGACGACGTTGTAATTCGTGTTATTGAACATCGTATCGAGATCATGGAAAGGCGGCGGGACTTTCTGATTCGTCGTGAAGGATATGAGATGAGAGCTGACGGTAATTAGCAGCAACCAGGCGAAGATTTTCTTCGTGAATCCGAGTACCTTCGTACGACTGTAGAGACTATCGGGTATGAAGCCCTGGCAGCAGAATGTGGCGAATGTGTGGAACAAATGGTCATGCAAGCCGTGACTTACAGCATTGTCCCGGGAGACTCTCATCGAGATTTTTTGTGCCGCGCAACCGAGCACACTCAGAAATACGAAGAGCAGAAAAATGGATGACCAAACTTTTCGCGAGAACATGCGTATTATCCAAGAACTGTCGTATTGCGGCTGGGATCTGATGTACAGTCTGTAACTATAAAACAGACTTTTCTTAAGGGGAGGTACCCGAGTAAACGGCGAGAAAAACAGGTAAACTTCGGGAATTTTTATCTCAAAAACTAATGTTTCGATTGGTTCCGGGTTTTTTTTATTGGAAAATATGTACATTGAGGTATGTTTAGGAATTTTTAAAAATAAATTCGTTGAATGGAAGCGATTCAAACGCGATTATCTCGAAACATAGTTTTCAAAGCCGGTGCCAGATGTATCTCGAAAACGGCTTGTCCGATTTTGTCCAAATTTGGATACAATATTCTTCGATAGTTTTTCCCGTTCGCCACGTAGGATTTGTTTGAAATTTTCATTTTTGACGGAATTGCGACCGTTTTAATTTAACGGGGTCCTCTAGTTTCTCGGGTCGAAAAAATCGATTTTTTTTTCATTAATCACATCTACAACATGTGTAGAAAATGTGTGCCAAAGGATTTTTCGATATTCGAAGTGGTTCACAAGTATAAATCACATGCGCGAACTTTCAAACGCGTTTTTCTCGAAACACCATTTTTCGAAACGGTGACCACGATATTTCAGAAACTACTGCACCGATCTTGTTCAAATTTATACAGCATCTTTAATATGTTATAAGCCAGCGATTGAACTAGGATTATCATGATTGCTTCGATAGTTTTTTTTGTACGAGCGAAAAACTTAAGAAAAAATGAGTAAAAAATAGAATGTAATTTTCAAAAGTGTATAATAAAGTCAATTTTTGTAATTTAGAATTCACTCTAGTTGAATCGCTAGTCTTAAATATGAAGATTAAAATGAATGCCGTTTGGTTTTTTGATTTCAGATAAACAGAACAGCCGCAATCTTGGTCACCGTCAAGCACCTCTTTTACTTGATGTCTTCCTGTCGGCCACTATAACCTTTATTCTATCATATATTTTGACTTCAAAAAATTTGTAAAGCTTATTTAAATGTTAATAAAGATTATGCAAAAACAATGAGATTGATTATTTCGATGCTTTGCCCGTAAAAAATTATTGAAAAAGCCATAAAAAAACAGCCGAGAAACTAGAGGACCCCGTTAACATTCGTTTTTCGTTCGCAGTTTCCGACGATTTTGGATTGCATACACATTGCATAAAAAAGCAATAGTTCAATCAAATGAAAAACCCCTACGTGGCGAACGAGAAAAACTATCGAAGAATATTGTATCCAAATTTGGACAAAATCGGACAAGCCGTTTTCGAGTTACATCTGGCACCGACTTTGAAAACTATGTTTCGAAATAATCGCGTTCGAATCGTTTCCAGTCAACGAATTTATTTTAAAAAATTCCTAAACATACTTCAATGCACATATTTTCCAATAAAAAAACCCGGATCCAATCGAAACATTAGTTTTTGAGATAAAAATTCCCGAATTTTACCTCTTTTTCTCGCCGTTTACTCAGGTACCTCCTCTTAAGGAGAGCTTCGGGAGTCGGTCAAAGCCGGCTCATCGAGTAGGAAAAGCTTCATCGGGTAGTTAAATATTGGATTGCGAGGATACAGGTTAAAAAATTTGAACGATTATTTTCGCACTTGTATCGTCTTGTCCTACCTGTTGTACCACAGTGGTAACGTGTAGTCCATCGCTTTCGACTCGGCAACGTAATATCCGGTTCGTAAAATGACCTCTACTTCGTTACGCACCAGCATACCCAACAGCCCGTTGTAACTTCCGTTCGGCAGCGGATCTCCGAAATTGCTGTCCTTCGACCTAATCGTCATCATTCTGCAAATTGTTAAGGTTGTTATGGGGTTTAGCCGTCGGGTGTGAAGTACGAGGGAAGCGCCCTATGCTTACGCACGGAGCCGATTGACTGTTACCAACTGTTGGCTTTCAAATAATCGTCATATTGAACGCGCGTTTACGAACTAGTTTTCTACATCTATTTGTAAAAATATGCATTTTTGAACATTCGGTGATTACATTAAGGGGCCAGTCCACTTTGGAGCCACGAAAAAGGCTATTTTCGCGATTTTTTTTGAGGATTTTGTAAATATATGAATTTAAAAGTTGTTGGGCTTGATACATATAGTCTTGAAATACATAAAAAAAAATCAATCCATTTTTATTCATTTTTAAGTACAAAAACTATAGTTTAACGTAACGCCTCAAAAATAGGTGGGCTGGGTAGCTCCATCACAACTCGGCAACGGCTTGTCTGAAACAAAAAAATCAAAGTCCATTAGATTCAGTATGACACCAGCTACAAAATGACCCTCGGATATAAAGTTTTATCAAAAAATAAAAAAATGGCAGATGAAAAACGAAAAAAGTAAAAAAAAACGCGTTTTATTCGCAGTTTTTCGCAAAATAAAGAGTAAAAATCAAAATTTTAAAACCATCGAGGGTCATCTTGTTGTGAATCATGTTTACAATATGTGGTTCAAATTTAAAGAGAATCGGTTTGTTAGTTTTAGAGATACGATGGAGCTAGATTTCGAAAACGTTGTTTCGAGAAAAACGCGTTTGAAGTTTATACTATGAAAAACTCTTACCTAAACTCAACCGGCAATTCCTGCACCGTACAAAATCCCTTCTGATTGCTCATCATCGTCGATTTCTTCAAGTTTTGCTTGCTTTCGATTTTTTGAAATTTTCAAAGTGGACTGGCCCCTTAAGTGTTTTCATTACTTTGTATAATTATTTTCTATTACTTTTCCTCGCTCAATTAACGCGAAACGAATCGGCAACGTTGTAAATCGTGGTATATCATAATGCCCAGGTTGGCAGAAGTGTCGCGAAGTTCGAGACACATGCGCCTCGTTCGTAATCTCAACATCGGCCCGAGGAGCTGCCAAAAATGAATATCGGTCCGAGTGAAAAAAAATCCGCTGGAAAGAAAAAGTGTGCACTAAAGCTGTCTATAATCTCGAAGAAATAAAAAACTTTAATAATTTTCCGATATTAAAAAAAAATGTATGTATGAGAAAATCCGCGTTTTTTGTCTTTGCCTAGAAATGTCTGGAAATTTATAATTTCCGAACATAGTTATCAAATTAATATTACGTAATAATTACTAATTAAGAGAATAAGTACCAACAATATTCATTTCTAATTATTCTGAACGAGTAATTTGAGGTTTCCGGGCATAATTACCGAATACCGATAAGATCGGTAGCATTTGCGCCGTCTACGACGTTGCCATGATTGCACATTCTAATATTTTGTGTGCTTGATTTTCGCACAAATTCGCTATCAAAAACATTAATAATTTTAGAAATGTACCGTGAATCCTCATTTTCACTCTACCAATGTGTAGTCCGATGATTAGTCGAAGCGTACCTATTTTTTCAGTTTCGTGGTGAAATTCACTTAGCAGATATTAATAATGAACTGAAAAATGATCGGGAGTTTTTCACAAGCGTAATGTAATTAGCCCACGAAATACGTCGAGTTGCCGATTTTTTTCTCTGAAAAACGGTACTATGGATCGTATTCAAACTGCACAGGATGATCAGCAAAGAGGTCATAAAGGTGCAGAAAAAAATTTCAGCTCGGTGGTAACATGTTGACTCCACCCCATAACAACCTTAACTTTTTGGCTCGCATTTACTTTCCCTTATTTTTTTGTCGACTCGTAAAATTTGGCGCTTCCTGTCACTCACGTAAAGTTTAAATAGCTGGCCAATATGTTCCAAAGTTCACCGCAGACACCGGTGATCCTCGTGTCATTGTCGTAAAAGTGTACGATATTTTGTTCCTGATAAAACGAGAAAAGGGCTGTTCGTTTGTGCTTCAATTGCGTACACGAAAGGCGTGAAATTCTCGAATGGAATCTCGATTCAATCGTATCTCGTACAACTGACCTCGTAATATGCAACTCTTAGCACTTCCTGTTGAAAATTGTGATTCTCCAGCTCGAGGCTCCGGTTCAGATAATTTAGGCGCTCGTGCTGGAACGCTGTGACGTTATCAATGGGGACGAAGCTCTGGTACGTCCGGCTCCATAACAAACTGCCGGCCGAACAACCGAGAGCGAAATTTTGGTCGGGCCTCATCGTCAGAGCCGCGAACGCGAGAATTCCTAACGATACCCAACGAAACATCGTTTTTTTTTGCTTCGAAGATGTTTGCGGAACGCGATCAAATGCCATAGTGTACGATTGTGTGTGGAACAAAGAGCTGTCACCTTTGTTGCACACATCGAGAATAAATCCATGCGCGTCTGTCGTATGTAATTTGTAACGCAGCACGATCTTTCGCCAAACCTGTCATTTGTACAACACGCTATTCATCAGCGATCGCGTTCATCACGCTCCATTAGGCATTAGCAATCCATTTATATGTGGGTGCGTGTATATGTGTATAGATTACTGAATATATATATATATATATATGAGGTATTCCACGTGAATCCGGTGGACTTTTTCCCTGACCCCCGCCAATTCGATTTATTTTTTTTTATCTGATTCCAATGACTCTAAAAGACACCCCGATTTTTTTTACATTTTCCGAAACAACCCTTAGTCAAAAAAATACGCTGATTTAGAAATCTGAAAAAATTCCCAAAAATGCGGTATTATATGTAAACATTTTCAAACTATCACCCGCAGTGGAAGTATGATTTTTTCCGTGCTTTCTGAGCGGTTAACGTTTAAAAAAATCCGAAAAATTCAAGAACCGCTTATTTCGGGCGGGTACTTAAATATTTTGATACCCACAATGAATTTTTTTGACCATTTTTGAAAAACCAAATCGCAATCATTGACCTTGAACAGTTAGCAGTCAATTTTTCCGATTTTTTAAACGTTAATCGCTGAGAATGCACAGAAAAATCATACTTCCACTGCGGGTGATAGCTTGAAAATGTTTACATATAATCACGCATTATATTATTATTATTACATTTTATATACATTAAATCGGGGCGTTTTTTTTAGAGAATTTTTTTTTCCCAAAGGTTGTTTCTAAAGGTGTGTGGTGTGTGTGTGTGTGTGTGTGTGTGTGTGTGTGTGTGTGTGTGTGTGTGTGTGTGTGTGTGTGTGTGTGTGTGTAGAGTTGCAAAAATATTTGGATACCACACTATATTTCAATAATTTGATCTTTATCCTCGTCATTCGAAAAAGATTTTTTGGATGTCTGAGAAGTCACATAATGCGATAAATATATACTTTTGAAATACATTTAAAAAATTATTTTATTTATTTAAGTCACTATTTATAGACAAAAATAAGAATTAAAAAAATGTTCTAAACAAATTGTAGGTCTGCGCTGTTGATGAAATCTCGGAGATGGATCATCCGAAACGAAGAGATCAAACGATTATAGATTCAGTATGTTAATGGCTATAGCGCATATCATACGATGTTTGATATATCCAAAAATAAGAAAATGGCGGACATTTTGCGAAAAAAAAACAAAAAAACGTGTCTTTTTTCATCGTTTTTGGCAAAAAAAATAGTAAATATCAAAATTTAAAAAAATCCTTGATATGTGCTATAGATATAGCTGTAAAGAATGTGCGATTAAAACTTCATAAGGATCGGTTCAGCAGTTTCGAAGATTTTATCAACAAGCCGTCGAAAAACGTTGTTTCGAGAAAAACGCGTTAAAAGTTTGTTTGGGTTACGTAAATACATAATTTTTTTTTAATTGTATTTCGAAAAGTGCATTTACTAAGTGTAACAACTTTTATATCAATATCTTTAATGTAAGCCAATCAAGAGAATGCATGAAAATAGCCTTTTTTAGCGTCTAAAGTGAGAAGACCCCTTAAACATTTCTGGTCATTTTGAGACACCCTTTATGTATAAATTAACATATCTTGACTGATTTATCATGGCCGAGCCAAACTTACTGAAGCTGGAATCATGAAATTCATATAACAGGTTCCTTTTCGGACGTAAGCAACCGTTAAGAAAGGATTTTTGGAAATTTATCCCTCAAGGGGGTGAAAAGGCTTAATAACTGTTGTATGGAAATTCTAAACCTCTGAACTTAGAGACGTGAAAATATGTATTTGGAATCTCTATTAAAAACGGACGACTATTAAAAATGATTTTTTTTTCGAAAACTTAAAAGTAAGCCGAGAAAACGTGAAAAACGTGTTCCGATACGTTTTTGACGATTTCTCAAAGAAATAAAGGGTTCAGGGCGAGTCTAATAGCGAATCCGCATTCAGGGGGTAAAAATACATCGAATAAAACGTGTAGAAAAAATATTTGAAACGCAAATTTTTTTCGTATTTTGGCAAGAAAAAGTGGCTTCATTGAATCGTTGATCATTTCTTTTCTGTTCCGATTTGGAACTCCACTCTGTGTTCATTCGCTCCCTTATCATTTTCTCTATGAAATTCCGTTCGGTTCATTGAGCTCTGCTCATTGCTCGATTTTTGGCAGCATTTTAAAGTTGGACCATCGATGTTTGCGAATATTTCCCGTTGTTTTTTTCGGCCATATTTCAAGTTCACTGTCTTGAAAAAGTAATTGAGATGTTGGGATGAATCCAACGGCATTACCTAAGTCTGCCAAAATGCTTTCCGAAACCCTCCCGAGAAATCCCCAGTCCTCAAATAGAACCGATGTTACGGCTGTTTGAAATTTCATACTTTTGGCGATTCTGGAAAAGTGGAAAAGATGGTCCGAAATTTTTCATCGTTTTTTTTTAAATCATTTTAAGGCTCTCTCTTAAGGGATAATTTTCTGTCGCTTACAAATATCACTGAGTATTTGCCGAAAACTGACAATTAAGACAAGAACACTCAAAACCGTGTCCTGTTACATGCTACTGCCCAAATAGGGTTTTACAATCGGCACAGTAATGGCCCACGACTGGTTGTCAGAGAACAAACGATGGCGCGGTAATGGCTATACAAACGGGCCAGATCCGCACCATGCATGGTTGGTAATGGTAAACCAGGAATGGCTGCTAAGACTGGGCCAACTATCATACGCCCATGTTGGCCCAGCAACGGCTGGCTGATCTTCTGCCGGGAATGAAAAACAAAAAATTGACAAATTATGAATATAAAAATTCTAGTAGTATCTTTTTTGTTTTCTTATGCTTTACTTATGTCCATGTACATAGAATAATTGCATTAAAAACAGTTTCTGCATTGTTCACATTTTTACCTTTCATCGGGATCGAACCTGCGCCTTTCGTTCTAGTGTCGAGCGCCCTACCCACTTAGCCATTTTAACACTTGCAGAACCCATCGTTTGTTCGTTCCTTACTTTTATGCCGATAATTTTATTCGTGACATTAAAGTTTACCGACAGTTTTTTTAGTCCATTTAGGCTGTAAAAATAACTCGCTCGTTTTGGGTGAAGTTCCGAAAAGCATACTCCTCTGATCGAGCTGAAATTTTGCACCGAACTTCCTCTCATTATCCTAAGAGAAACCGTTAACGGATTTTTGACGACTAGCAATAGTTTTCCATACATCGCATTGTAAAGTTTATTATTTCACGCCATACGAGTATATCTATATACCCCATAGATACCCCCCACTCCTCCGGCCGCGCTGCTTCCTGGCAAACAGTGCTCGCCCGTATGTGCATATCACTTGCCATGTGGGATGGCTTTGTTTGGACTTATTTAATATAGTAGAAGCGCAGTACAATAAATAACTTTCAATATCCGATATATCGAAAACTATTGCTAGTCGCCAATATCCTTTTAAAGGTTCTCTTAAAATATTGAAAAGAAGGTCGGTGCAAAATTTCAGCTTCATCAATAGGATATGCTTTTCGAAACCTTCTCCCTTGTTTTTACGTGTTACAGTTTAACGACCTGCATTTGCAAAACGCCCAAAAACAAACCATCAATGGGTGGAATAGATCTGGCAAGCCGTTCATCCGCCTACGATACCCCAATGCTGATCGCCATATTATCGGTGCGATGGTATTGGCCCACCAATGGCTGGCATAGATCTGGCAAGCCGTTCATCTGCCTACGATACCCCAATGCTGATCGCCATATTATCGGTGCGATAGTATTGGCCCACGAATGGCTGGCATAGATCTGGCAAGCCGTTCATCCGCCTACAGTACCCCAATGCTGGTCGACGAATTATTGGCCGATTATCAGCAAACCGTTTAATGGCTGAATGCTGGCATTTTTGTTACGACAGGCGACCCTATATGGGTGAGAGGCTACCGGCAGGCTATTGGCTAGAGACTGCATAGAAACATTGTAGAAGGGCCAGTAATCACTGGGGCACTCAAGCGAAATACTTTTCATTTCAAGAATACCGTTAACCCCAACGGAATATCCGTTCGAGTTTAAGAGAATACATTTGCCCCTTAAGGTGTGCCATGACTATTAATAAATCTTAAGGACAGCCATATCGACAGAAGTATTCTTGTTTTTGCAACAAATGTTCGTCAAATACTTATCGGTCTACTACTAAGGGGGCGTACACAAATTACGTAACGCAAAATTTCCCAACTTTTGACCCCCTTCTCCCCCCACGCAACGGGGCCGTAACGCTTGGCCAGAACCCCACCCCTAATCCGTTACGTAACGGATGCTTTGTCGTAAATAATTGCGATTTTTTTCATAGACATAACTAATTAAGAAAGAATCGGGTTTATACTCATTTCACGAAGTATATATTCATCTAGTTCTACACCAATTGTTATGACAAAATCTTGAAAAATTAACCGAGATATATGGCTTCATTTGACGACAAAAAAAATTCTCTTCATTGTCACATCGATATTTTTATGAAAGGTTATCTGCGAATTAAAAGTCAACAATTTATCGATATCTATACAAATGTAGCTATGGTTGCCGTTTTTTTATTATGTTTTTTTTTACAAAATGCCGACGGTCTGGAATATTTTTTCAATTTTCCAGGCCCTTTTTCTGTATTCAAACATTCTTTAAACATAGTAATTATCAAATGTTAAAAACGCGGATAAGTAGAGCCTCAGTCACTGCGAGTACAAAAATGTTTTTGAAAAAATTGAAAATCGATTGATAGTTTTTAAGTATTCGCTCTGACAAGGTCGAAAAAACTAGTTACGAAAGAAACGCGTTCAAAGTTTTCGTTCTGTGTTTCTTGATATAAAGTTACGTTTTTTTTCTAGAATATTGATACTTACATTGAAGTATCTAGCGGGCGATATGACGGTTCTTCGTCTTCATGATAGTTCACAAAATAATAAGCGCCTGTTCTTTATCTATTGTAAATGATGCCACACCTGTAGGGACTGAGGGCACTAACCGGTCGGGCTACCTGTTCTCACTAAAGGACTTGTGAATAAAAATCTTGCCAACATATTTTTCAATGCATGTACTTTCAAGAATTATAAAAAAAATGTCCTTTAAATTTTACTTGGGGGATGTGGTAAAGCTGCTGTGCAAGTTCTTGCACAGTGATCCCCCCCCCTTAACTGACATTGCGTATAAAAAGCTGTCAGCTGTCCACGGTAAAATTGCACTCGACGTTTAAATTAAAAACTTGCAGAACATGAACATGCAGAAATTTGGCTATTTCTGGCAGTTTTAAATCGTGACGTAACGCAAACCTTGCCCCCCCCCCCTACGTACGTAGACCGTAACGCCTGGCCGAAACCCCCAATTGCGTTACGTAATTTGCGTACGGCCCCTAACGCTAAATGAAGGAAAACGTTTTTCAAACTCATAGAATACACCCTTAGTTTGTAAACGTTAGTTTGACCCCGAGTCCTGGTTTCATAGGAATCATTTTCTACAAGATATATTGAGCGTCCGAATATTTTTGTATTACAAAAGGAGTGAATTAATTTTATGTTTTCGTTAAGTACAATAAATAACTCATAAAACGCAATTTTTTAGTACTTTTTTATTCATAAAGAATTAACAAAAAAGTCAGTTGATTTAGATATGATGTGGTGTCCGAATATTTTTGTTACTCGTATAGTGGAATCATGCGGTTTTTATTCGTTCAATTTTCTATACTTTTACCCTCTATCTTCTTTCTTTTTTTGCGGAAATCACAATATTATATTAAAAATTTTCTACGTAGTCTGTCTGAATTTATTTGCGGCGCGAAACGGCCACGGCATTGTGACACAGGAGGAACGAACCGCGACTTATTTCTGATCGATAGAATTCGTCGAATAGCGTCTTTTCACGGCGAAACAAATATTTTCGGCGACGCACAGGAGTGAGGAGGCCGCGATACCCAGACACAGTACACCGAAAGTAACGGAAACGTGATCCAAGTCGATCACCAAACTGCTCGCCTGTCGGGTCTTCGATGCTCTCCCAGCTGTCGACATGTAACGCTTCTTTATCGCGTCCAACAATCCGAATTCACGCAACTTCATGAACCTGAAGGAAGTCGTCCGGGTCTCAGCATTGCGTATGCATATTTTGCGAAAATTTGTGGATTTTGGAAATCACGAAGCTTTTATTCGTCAAGATATTCTCTTCTCTTGAGGCGATTATCGAACGTTTTGGCATATTTTCGAGTCGCGTTATAAAATAACAATAATTATTTTGAATTATTATTAACATGATAAAAGCTTATAAAATAGCCCACAATCATGATTTTTCCTGTAAAGTGTCAAAATGCAACGCAAATGAGTAATCAAAAAAAAGTGATGGCGCAATAATTATATTGACTTCCGGAGAAATGTTACCCCGTATTGAGACTCTTCCAGTGTACGACCCTTCTGCTGAACCCTGCAGCTACTGGTGTTAGATAATAGTAATCACCCACGGCCACGACGCTGCATTTTCTCGTTCCTCTAGCCGCGACCGCGGTCTCCGCGTCGAAAAACACATATTTATTCGGGTGGTTGCACACTTTGTCGTACAACTCATTGATATCTGCGACGACTGTCAAACGCGGGGATGTCTTGATACGTCCGAACACTGGCGTGACGAAAGGACTCTGAAAAGGATCATTTTGTGGCAAATATTTTATGTGTACGTGTATATTATTTATAATTAGTTTAAGGGGGGATTGTCTTTTTTTTCGCAAAATTTACCGCTTTTTGGGAATTTTTTTGTGAAGAAAGTATACAACGGAAAACTTGTGAAACTTGGCATATAGTTTTATTGATCTGTTTACTGCATACAAAAAAATTTTTAAACAATTTCATCAAAAAATCCGCCTCCCACCCCCCTCGACGCGCGATGGTCCTTTTTTGATGGTGTGCACGATTTCTCAAAAACTATTCAACCGATTGCCTTCAAATTTGGACAGAATGCTCAGCTGACATCCTTTTATCGTTTGATGAAGCAAAAAAGCAATACGTTTAATAGTTTTTTATTTATAACAAAAAATCGATCAATTTTTTTCGAAAAATCGATACTTCAAGTTCAAAACGTCACCAAATCGTCAATTTTTTTTTCCCTTCATCGAACGATAGCTATATGTGTCTAAAGTAAAATGCTTTTTGGGTTTTTGTTGCAGGATGAACGTGAAGGCTGTAATCGTGCACACCATCAAAAAAGGACCATCGCGCGTCGAGGGGGGTGGGAGGCGGATTTTTTGATGAAATTGTTTAAAAATTTTTTTGTATGTAGTAAACAGATCAACAAAACTATATGCCAAGTTTCACAAGTTTTCCGTTGTATACTTTCTTCACAAAAAAATTCCCAAAAAGCGGCAAATTTTGCGAAAAAAAAAGACAATCCCCCCTTAACATGACCATGCATAATATTTATGATTAATAATATTGAACGTTTGCATGGATATTATTCGTAATTGATGATATTCAATTTGCACATGGATATTAACCGTAGTTAATAATATTAGATATGTTGAATATATTTCTGATCACTAATGTTTTTTCGTTCATGTATCGTATATCTTAATTCAATCTTAATTTAAAACGAACGACTGTCAAACGCGGGGATGTCTTGATACGTTCGAACACTGGCGTCACGAAAGGACTCTGAAAAGGATCATTTTGTGGCAAATATTTTATGTGTACCTGTATATTATTTATAATTAGTTTAACATGACCGTGCATATTATTTATGATTAATAATATTGAACGTTTGCATGGATATTATTCGTAATTGATGATATTCAATTTGCACATGGATATTAACCGTAGTTAATAATATGAGATATGTTGAATATATTTCTGATCACTAATGTTTTTTCGTTCATGTATCGTATATCGTAATTCAATCTTAATTTAATACGAACGATAACCACATTCGTAAAGAATAGAATTATTGAAAAAAACGTCCGACGATAAAAAATTTTCGCGACATGATCGGCGCAACGTAAAATATTGTGTACAATTTTGAACAAAATGCTTTGGAAAAATGTAAGATGTTACTCAAACATGTATAAATATAACTGTGAAATACTAACACTGTAGATTCGACCGTTTCTTTAAATATAATTCCCGAAAAATAACCATGGAAATGGGTGTTTACACTCGAATATGGCCTTAAGTATTAATTATTTTGAAATATGATTTTGAGCTAGAAAAATTACGTAACAAAAATATTTCTCAAAATTCAGCACATAGCAATGTGGCCGTATCATGCTTGCCTTGATGGTGATGTGGGCTCCCGATCCCTCTAAAACGACGATATGAAAGTTCGTGTTGTCCAGAAGGGTTTCGAGGTCGTGGAAGGGCGCTTTGAAGGATTCCTCGGTCATTTCGTTAATCAGACATGAATTGTATGCAATGAGAGTCAGAAAGGCAAAAGCGCCGATTGTAAAATTCAACATTTTCGAACCGCTGCCACTCCTATCGGACGAACTTCCTGTAGTTGAAGAAAAAAATACGAAAGGTCAGTTGGGTGACGGAAACTTGCTTAAATCAAAAAGCCTTTTGGCTTTTCTTTCCGGGAAGAAATATTTTACAGTATCTGCAATCATTTTATTTGAAAGTAGTTAAGGTCGTTTTTTATAAATTACTTCAGATCTTTATATCAAAGACTCACAAGATCAGAGGGGAGGGGGAACACTTGATTTATTTGAACGCTGATCACCTGGTTGATTGCACAACGTGGCAAAACTGTAAAACAAGTGATGGAAAAAATTTTCAGCATTTAAATTCTTTCCCCGGTATCGTATTAATATTCCCTGTGTCACGACACTCGCAACACTCAGAGTGACGATGAACACAAAGATCGCAGTCCATACGTCCGTCCCGAGCAAACGAAACATCCAGGTACGACTGCCCTTCCATTGGCCGTAAGCAAAGATTCTCAAACTGGGTTGAAAATTGAATATAAATTAATAGCATTGTCGATTAATAGAATAATAAAATGATAATGGATTAATGAAAATAAATAGTTAATTCATAAATAACATTAATCAATAAAATAATTTTTAAACATATTTATTACTCCTTAATCGATTAAATTGGTAATTAATCAATAATTGATTAATAAAAATAATCGTTGCTAAGTAAAAGTTAATCAATGAAAATTCACGAATAAAAAATTTCATCCCGGTATTTGCCAGGTTGTTTGATTCGGAACTCGTACCAAGAATTTATACACGTTTTGACAAAAACCCCAATTGTCGTTGTTTCGAAAAGTTCTTAACCCTCTTTCCAAATCTTGCACGCAAAGTTTTGGTTCGGAAATCTCTTTCTAGAGAAAACAACCAAATCTGCCAAATTATGACAACCCTTGCCTGGACATCCACAAAACCGGGCTAAAACGGACAGCGTTGAGGCGTGTGATGTAGACAGCCAGTTTGGGTATGACATCCGTCTGGTTGAGTCTAGCGAGCTCAAGAATACCTGTGTAAGTTCCATTCGGGATTGATGCACCCAAAGAGGGTTCCGCGCTTTTGCTTAAAATAATACTGGAAAAATGTACAATTAGAAAAAAAATTGACTCTTTATTTTGTTTCGCTACTTCGGGTGACAGAACTGACAGAACTGAACTTCACAGAGGGCGTCTAGTAACATGTTCCACATCTAAATACTGCACAGGCGTCAAGTTCAAATTGCAAATGACCAAAGACATACGTGAAGTTTAAAAAGTTGGCTAAGGTTGTCCAGATGTCGCCGCAAATCCCGGTTGCTTTGGTATCGTTATCGTAGTATTCGAAAAAGCCAAGCTCCTGCAAAAATATTTTCAAAAAACCGCACAAAATAAAAATAAAATATTATTCGCGATCCATATGGACATTTTTTCGTTCCAATTGCGATACTATATTGCACCTCGTAATATGTGATATTCAAAGGTTGACCGTTGAAGTCTCGAATTTCCGGCCATTCATTTCGCAAAGAGTTATTTGAATTCTCGGGCTCGTACTCTCTCGACAAACGAGCAATGGGTTCAAAGTTGTTCGACCGTTTGTTCCACTTTAAATCGGTCCAACTCGTCACGAATTTTTCGCAAGCAATTGTCACAAATACGACAATAAACAAATTCTTCCTCGCCATTTTCCGTATCTGCATGTGCCGCTGTTGTTTATTTCCGAATCGTTCGTGTCATTCTGTGTGTTGGACGAGAGTCGTTTCGAAAGATTTTGCGAATTGCGCGTCGGACTAAGAAGTGTCTGGAGACCGAACTGAAATATCATTCAGTGCCTGGTCGCGAACGCACAAACAACGTTGACGAAACGGCACGTTTACACTTATCTGATTGAACAGAGTTGCACATGGGGCGAGTGCGTGATATTCGTCAAAATTAACGGTGAGTCCCTTGTGTAAGGCGAGAGATCGATGCAACTATCGGCCAACGATTGTCGTAACAGAACAACGTTTAATGACATTTTTATTTTTGCGTGACTCAATCGCCGACTACACTTATTGTTAGCGACGATGGAAACTTGAATATGAAATAAAATTCTAATTTGGGCGCTACAAATTATTTCACTTTATCTACTATTAAAAAATTCCATCCCTTGGTAATTACGATAAAAATGAATTATCGATTAAAAACGAATTCCATTAAAATTGAACTATCGTGATCACCAAATTACGATAAAATGAATGATCGATTAGAGAGAATTTGTGTAACGTTTCAAGATTGAAATGGGTACTTGGTGCCGTTCCGGAATTTTGTATTAAACTGATGGAACACTTATTGCACAGATGTCATATCATACAATATCGATTTGATTTCACTCGGCTCGCGTGTCTTTGGTGCTTTCGTTCGTAACATTTGATCACTACCTTTCAAGGTAGCGGTCGACGATCACCCTTAATGGTACCTTCTTGCTAATGGTGCAGTAGGCTATCGAGCATTCGAATCGCATTCTTCGTCGCACGATTTACATGAAGTTTTGCAATAGTCGGAGGTGAAAATGGCGCCGCGTTACCATTTTTTTTTCAAAAAGCTATTTAACATTTACCGTTTTTCCGATCTTACAATTTTCGAGGAGCCGAAGTATGACGTCTCTGTTTAAATCATTTCTGTTGATTTCCTCTGTACCCGGTAGATGGGTAAACGGGCTATAAAATCCCATTTCGTATAGAGCGTGAGATTGCGGAGGCACGCTGACTGCGATATCGACTTGAGCGGTGATCACGACTCGCGCGGCTACAAGGGAATCTGCAGCCTCGATAGAGGCGATACACACAAAATCATATTCCCGAACTCGCCGCCGCGATTTAGCGCCATTTCCGAGGCACGCCAAAAGCAGCGATCTCTGCCAAAAGGGGAGCGTTGTATATCTCCCTACTAATCTCTGGCACCAGTGCAGCCAGATCGCGCGTAAAAGTTACCCCCTCTCTAGTCTCTTACGCGCCCGTCACACAATCATAATAGCGCGTGTCCGTGAGCGAGCGATGCTCGGACATCTTCGGAAAGAGCCGAGCACGGTCGAAGTGTCCCGACCGCGCCTTCGGCTGCTACACCAATACATGGACGCTGAGCATGTTCATGTGCGGCCAAGCCGAAACGAAGGCTTCGAGGGAAAAAGCAATCTGAGCACGACTCGCGCGTGACGTCACCCGAGGGGCACGCGCGAGGCTTTTAGATGATTTCAATGCTTATTTAGCTCTTGATTCTCTGCGTTATTAATGTATACAAAAAAATGTATCGCGCACTCTGATCGCTTATTTTTTTAGTTTATACGTTAATTTAAATATAATAATAAATCTAAATTACAACTTATTTATCTTATATAAAATTGTTTACGCTTTACTCACACCCGTCCTTATGCCAAATAAATTATAATTCATAAAAGTAAGCGGAAATATATTTATATTCGTATTATTATATTAATGCACATACTTTCATCAAGCGATACAGCATTATCCCCAAAAACAAGCCAATCATCCATCCGGCCGCGAATTGTAAGTACCAGAAAGTGCACATATTCTACAAGCGATGAGATGGTCCCGTTGGTAGCGTTCCTGGCTTCGGTCCGCAGGGGCCCCTAGTGCAAATTTTTCTCCAAATTTTTCATAATTTTTCATATTTTAGTCATATCTGAGATTTTCGGAGAAAAAACGATTTAAAACAGATTCAAGTACTGGTCTATTTCCCAAAAACACATTTTTTTTACTTAAAATTCATGATTTCTCATTTTTTTCCCGGAAATTTCTCTTTTTCCTATGACCTGAGTGAACGGCTGCGGAGATATTCGGAGAAAATGTAAAGATGAAAAAAATGAGATTTTCGTAAAAAAAACTTGATATTATTTTTTTTCGGGAACTTTTTCTTTTTCCTATTGAGTGAACGGCTGCGGAGATATTCGGAGAAAAGTTGTAGATGAAAAAAAAATAAGATTTTCGTAAAAAAAACTTGTGACATTTTTTATCCCTCATAATTCTGAGAAATAATGAATTTCCGAAATTTTTGCAAACATTATTTTCCTTAAGGGGTGACACCACTGTAACGGCCTGCCACGAAGCGTTTTAGACAAATAATACTCGGGGTAATTATTAAGCATATATTGAAGTATATTGCAAAGAAATTTTATGGGAAAATATTACAAAATGGCGACACTGCAGCAAATTCTTCCGAGGCATGTTGAACTTAAGGTGATCTACGGCACGCAGTATAACTTGTGCCAATTTTAATCTGGACAAAATAAATTTTTTTAAATTAAATCTAGATGAGTGTAGCTAGTGAACCACGTAGGGGATTTTAGAAATATTGATTTTTGAGTAATTGCCGAGTATTTGACTAAAAATGTTCAATTTTTTTTAAGACTGTTATTTTTTAATAAATATTGTTTAAATTAACTTATCGAAAATCCCCTACGGGGTTCAGTAGCTACACTCATGTAGACTTAATAAAATAAAATTCTTTTTTTTAGATTAAAATTGGCACAGTTATACTGCGTGCCGCAGAGGTTCGACATGCTTCGGAAGAATTGCTGCAGTGTCGCCATTTTGTAATATTTTCGGATAAAAATGTATAGCCATATACTTAAATATATGCTCAATAAATACCGCAAGTATTATATGTTTATCACATTTTCTTCCGCCAAAAAGAATATTAAAAAATACGCTTCCTGTAAGGCCGTTACAGTGGTGTTACCCCTTAAAGTTTTCATATAATTTCCAAGATTTTCCCGTGATCGTGAATAAAATGATAAAATATTCGGAAAAAATCGAAAAAAATTCGGAGAATCTCGGATGTTTGCGTAAAAATAATTGTCCGCAAAACTCCGAATTCTTCATATTTGTTCCAATTCATAGAAAAAATCGGAAAAATTTTCCGGAAAAAATCGGAGTTTTTCGGGAAAAAATTTGCACTAGGGGCGCTGTATCGTACCCCGCGCTCAGTGTTTTTTTTTTAAATTATTATTACTATTAATTCTTATTTGATTAGTTATTTTTATTAGTTATCATTATTATTTTAATTAGTTATCTTTTAGTGTCGAAAAATTTATCGCGCACTCTGACCGCTTATTTTATTAGTTTGTACGTTAATTAAAATACAATAATAAATCTAAAATACAACTTATTTATCTTCTAAAAAATTGTTTGCGCTTTACTCACACCCGTCCCTATGCCAAATAAATTATAATTCATAAAAGTAAGCGGAAATATATTTATATTCATATTATTATATTCAATCTCATTTACTTTCATCAACCGATAAAGCATTATGATAATGCATTATGATAATGCTTTATGGCTTAAAATTTAATTTAAATGATAATGCTTTCCGAAAAATTTTTTAGATTTTTTCCGAATTTTTCTATGAATTGGAACAAATATGAGGAATTCGGAGTTTTGCGGACAATTATTTTTACGCAAATACCCGAGCTTCTCCGAATTTCTCCAAATATGTCATCATTTTGATTACGATCACAGGCAAATTTCGGAAATTATATGAAGACTTTAAGGGGTAACACCGCTGTAACGGCCTTACAAGAAGCGGATTTTTCGAATTTTTTTTTTTGGCGGAAGGAAATGTGATAAACAAATAATACTTGCGGTATTTATTCATCATATATTTAAGTATATTGCTAGAAATTTTTATCCGAAAATATTACAAAATGGCGACACTGCCGCAATTCTTCCGAAGCATGTCGAACCTCTGCGGCACGCAGATAACTGTGCCAATTTTAATCTAAAAAAAAAGAATTTTGCTTTATTAAGTCTAAATGAACATTTTTAGTCAAATACTCGGCAATTATTCAAAAATCAATATTTCTAAAATCCCCTACGTGGTTCACTAGCTACACTCATCCAGATTTAATTAAAAAAAAATTTTTGTCCAGATTAAAATTGGCACAAGTTATACTACGTGCCGCACAGCACCTTAAGTTCAACATGCCTCGGAAGAATTTTCTGCAGTGTCGCCATTTTGTAATATTTTCCCATAAATTTTTTTCGCAATATACTTCAATATATGTTTAATAATTACCCCAAGTATTATTTGTCTAAAACGCTTCGTGGCATTTTTTTATCCCGCATAATTCTGAGAAATAATGAATTTTCGAAATTTTTGCAAACATTATTTTCCTTAAGGGGTAACACCACTGTAACGGCCTGCCACGAACATTCTCATATACTTTCATCAAGCCATAAAGCATTATCATAATGCTTTATCGCTTGATGAAAGTAAATGAGAATGAATATAATAATATGAATATAAATATATTTCAGCTTACTTTTATGAATTACAATTTATTTGGCATCGGGACGGGTGTGAGTAAAGCGCAAACAATTTTTTAGAAGATAAATAAGTTGTAATTTAGATTTATTATTGTATTTAAATTAACCTACAAACTAATAAAATAAACGGTCAGAGGGCGCGATAAATTTTTCGACATTAAAAGATAACTAATTAAAATAATAATGATAACTAATAAAAATAACTAATCAAATAAGAATTAATAGTAGTAATAATTTTAAAAAAAGCACTGAGCGCGGGGTACGATCCCGCGCCCCTAGTGCAAATTTTTTTTTCCGAAAAACTCCGATTTTTTCCGGAAAATTTTTCCGATTTTTTCTATGAATTGGAACAAATATAAAGAATTCGAAGTTTTGCGGACAATTATTTTTACGCAAACATTCGAGTTTCTCCGAATTTTTTTGGATTTTTCCCGAATTTTTCATCATTTTACTCACGATCATGGGAAAATCTTGGAAATGATATGAAAACTTTAAGGGGTAACACCACTGTAACGGCCTTACAGGAAGCGTATTTTTTAATATTTTTTTTTTGGCGGAAGAAAATGTGATAAACATATAATACTTGCGGTATTTATTGAGCATATATTTAAGTGTATGACTATAAATTTTTATCCGAAAATATTACAAAATGGCGACACTGCAGCAATTCTTCCGAAGCATGTCGAACCTCTGCGGCACGCAGTATAACTGTGCCAATTTTAATATAAAAAAAAGAATTTTGTTTTATTAAGTCTACATGAGTGTAGCTACTGAACCCCGTAGGGGATTTTCGATAAGTTAATTTAAACAATATTTATTAAAAAATAACAGTCTTAAAAAAAATTGAACATTTTTAGTCAAATACTCGGCAATTACTCAAAAATCAATATTTCTAAAATCCCCTACGTGGTTCACTGGCTACACTCATCTAGATTTAATTTAAAAAAATGTATTTTGTCCAGATTAAAATTGACACAAGTTATACTGCGTGCCGTAGAGCACCTTAAGTTCAACATGCCTCGGAAGAATTTGCTGCAGTGTCGCCATTTTGTAATATTTTCCCATAAAATTTCTTTGCAATATACTTCAATATATGCTTAATAATTACCCCAAGTATTATTTGTCTAAAACGCTTCGTGGTAAGCCGTTACAGTGGTGTTACCCCTTAAGGAAAATAATGTTTGCAAAAATTTCGGAAATTCGTTATTTCTCAGAATTATGAGGGATAAAAAAATTTCATAAGTTTTTTTTACGAAAATCTTATTTTTTTTCATCTACAACTTTTCTCCGAATATCTCCGCAGCCGTTCACTCAGGTCATAGGAAAAAGAGAAATTTCCGGGAAAAAAATGAGAAATCATGAATTTTAAGTAAAAAAAATGTGTTTTTGGGAAATAGACCAGTACTTGAATCTGTTTTAAATCGTTTTTTCTCCGAAAATCTCAGATATGACTAAAATATGAAAAATTTGGAGAAAAATTTGCACTAGGGGCCCCTGCGGACCGAAGCCAGGAACGCTACCAACGGGACCATCTCATCGCTTGTAGAATATGTGCACTTTCTGCTACTTACAATTCGCGGCCGGATGGATGATTGGCTTGTTTTTGGGGATAATGCTGTATCGCTTGATGAAAGTATGAGAATTAATATAATAATACGAATATAAATATATTTCAGCTTACTTTTATGAATTACAATTTATTTGGCATAGGGACGGGTGTGAGTAAAGCGCAAACAATTTTTTAGAAGATAAATAAGTTGTAATTTAGATTTATTATTATATTGAATTTAACGTACAAACTAATAAAATAAGCGGTCAGAGTGCGCGATAAATTTTTCGACACTAAAAGATAACTAATTAAAATAATAATGATAACTAATAAAAATAACTAATCAAATAAGAATTAATAGTAATAACAATTTTAAAAAAAGCATTGAGCGCGCGAAACGATCCCGCGCCCCTAGTGCAATTTTTTTTCTGAAAAACTCCGATTTTTTCCGCAAAATTTTTCCAAATTTTTCTATGAATTGGAACAAATATGAAGGATTCGGAGTTTTGCGGACAATTATTTTTACGCAAATATTCGAGTTTCTCCGAATTTTTCCGAATATTTCATCATTTTAATTATGATCACGGGAAAATCTCGGAAATTAAATGAAGACTTTAAGGGGTAACACCACTGTAACGGCCTTACATGAAGCGTATTTTTTGATATTTTTTTTTTTGGCGGAAGAAAATGTGATAAACAAATAATACTGGCGGTATTTATTGAGCATATATTTAAGTATATTGCTATAAATTTTTATCCGAAAATATTACAAAATGGCGACACTGCAGAAATTTATCCGAAGCATGTCGAACCTCTGCGGCACGCAGTGTAACTGTGCCAATTTTAATCTAAAAAAAAGAATTTCGTTTTATTAAGTCTACATGAGTGTAGCTACTGAACCACGTAGGGGATTTTTGATAAGTTAATTTAAACAATATTTATTAACAAATAACTTTCTTAAAAAAAATGAACATTTTTAGTCACATACTCGGCAATTACTCAAAAATCAATATTTCTAAAATCCCCTATGTGGTTTTCACTAGCTACACTCACCGAGATTTAATTTTTAAAAAATTATTTTGTCCAGATTAAAATTGGCACAAGTTATACTGCGTGCCGCAGAGCACCTTAAGTTCAACGTGCCTCGGAAGAATTTGCTGCAGTGTCGTCATTTTGTAATATTTTCCCATAACATTTTTTTGCAATATACTTCAATATATGCTTAATAATTACCCCAAGTATTATTTGTCTAAAACGCTTCGTGGCAGGCCGTTACAGTGGTGTTACCTCTTAAGGAAAATAACGTTTGCAAAAATTTCGGAAATTCATTATTTTTCAGAATTATGAGGGATCAAAAAATGTAATAAGTATTTTGTACGAAAATCTAATTTTTTTCATCTATAACTTTTCTCCGAATATCTCCGCAGCCGTTCACTCAGGTAATAAGGAAAAGGGAAATTTCCGAAAAAAAATAACAATAATACGTTTTTTTACGAAAATCTCATTTATTTTTATCTTTAACTTTTCTCCGAATATCTCCGCAGCCTCAGGTCATAGGTAAAAGAGAAATTTCCGGAGAAAAAAATGAGAAATCATGAATTTTCAGTAAAAAAAATGTGTTTTTTGGAAATACACCAATACTTGAATCTGTTTTAAATCATTTTTTCTCCGAAAATCTCAAATATGACTAAATTATGAGAAATTATGAAAAATTTAGAGAAAAATTTGCCCTAGGGGCCCCTGCGGACCGAAGCCAGGAACGCTACCAACGGGACCATCTCATCGCTTGTAGAATATGTGCACTTTCTGGTACTTACGATTCGCGGCCGGATGAATGATTGGCTTGTTTTTGGGGATAATGCTTTATCGCTTGATGAAAGTATGAGAATTAAGATAATAATACGAATATAAATATATTTCCGCTTACTTTTATGAATTATAATTTATTTGGCATAAGGACGGGTGTGAGTAAAGCGTAAACAATTTTTCAGAAGATGAATAAGTTGTAATTTGATTTATTATTATATTTAAATTCACATATAAACCAAAAAAATAAGCGATCAGAGTGCGCGATACATTTCATTGTATACATTAATAACGCACAGAATCAAGAGCTAAATAAGCATTGAAATCATCTAAAAGCCTCGCGCGTGTCGTCGGGTGACGTCACGCGCGAGTCGTGCTCAGATTGCTTTTTCCCTCGAAGCCTTCGTTTCGGCTTGGCCGCACATGAACGTGCTCAGCATCCATGTGTTGGTGTAGCTGCCGAAGGCGCGGTCGGGAAACTTCGACCCCGCTCGGCTCTTGCCGAAGATGTCCCGAGCGTCGCTCGCTCACGGACACGCGCTACTATGATTGTGTAATCGGCGCGCAAGAGACTAGAGAGGGGGTAACTTTTACGCGCGATCTGGCTGCACTGTCTGGCACTACCAGACTGTATTCGATCTCTTCGTCTTTCGCCGGCAGCCGGGCCGGAGCCATCCAGCAGTTTCTCTCGCGTGCGCAACAGATAAACCTTCGCCTTGATTTCGGCTGGTTCCGGTAAGTAAACATGTTTCAAACAAAAATTCGAAAAGATCACGATGCCGACGCCTCATCAAGTAAAATTTCGCGGAACACATTTTAGAGGCAGTACGTTTGATTATTCAAAGGAATTCCACTTCGATCACGATTCATGGCAAATAGTGCGCTAAATTTATGGATGTGACATGCATTGCAAGAATTTTCTGTTGGAATGTAATAAAGTTTTATGGTGTTGAAGTTCGTTGGAATAATACGACAGTTCTTTTTTCTTCATATCTTTTCTACCTAAATATGCAAAAAAATAGGCAATTCAAGAGCGTTATGTCCAGTTTCTTACCACGTTGCGAACATCAACATCGTGATTGGTTTTTTTTTTCACTGAAAGTCAATAAAGTCAAACAAAAAGTTTGACCTGTATAGATACTTGGAATCCAACGGTTCGCGTTGATAGGTTTGTTTGTTTTCGATCTGTGAATATTGGCGTCCGTGTGTATACTAACTGGCAGTTTGTTTTCGATCTGCGAATATCAGTGTCGATGTGTATACTACTGGCGTATAATAACATCACGAATTAATCATTCCGAAACATTGGAAGTTCACGAAATTTTGGCCGGACATTCCGCCTATATTGTTTCGTTAGAGAATAAGCAAAATTCAGTTTGGAAACTTCAGTCATATGAGGACTGTTATTATCGTACTAATAAACTGCATTTTCCATGCCTCACGTAGAGTCGGCGCAATGTCGCTGTTTCAGTAGAACAGTGAGCCTATTCTGTTTCATTTGATCGATATCGAAGATGCAGAACATGCCGCACTGACAGAACTAATAGAGGTAAGTTTTTGCTTTTGTACCGTCGATTGGTCCCCATATTGAAATCTGGAATGGCCGCTGGTTTACTTTTTACTTTTCAGAGCGAAGGTGGCGGGGTAACACAACGATGACGTCACTGTCAAATTCACCTCTAGAGACGTTTACGCTAGGAATGGCCCTCTCGTCCGAGCAAAAATATACGATGTAACATTCATCAAAGAATGCATACGACAAAAAAAAGATCGTGAGACTGGAAGATTACAGGTATATGTAAAATGTAATATCCTCAACGATGCTGCGTCTGCACTTTGTCAACTTTCGTCGAGCGTATATTTGTAACAACTGCGCACGGTCAACAACAGTGCAAAGAACTCTGCATAAATAATGCAAAACAAAATTTGTTTGCATTTTTCATTGCATTTCTCTATTTCTCAATTCAAGTTTGAAGAAAAGAAAAAGACTGATTACATGCTTCTTCTTCTCCGAGCCGATAATTAAGGAGTTAGGTTACTGTGACGGACTCAAAAATTGGGGGCAATTGAATAAATCAATTTTGGAGGAATAAGTAAGATGATTAAAAAATCGGTTGGGCATTTATTTTTATGTACATTTACAAAGTTGTGTACAAAATTTTATCAAACAATATTGATAAGTAAAGACCTTTGAACGTGAGAGGCTCAATGGTATACACGATTTTTGCCGCCCGGTTGATCTGGAACAAATAAAAAAAACCGTTTTTTTTTCCAAAATAGATAATATTGGCTAAGACCTGACTGAGCCTTTTGTTCAATTATTATTAAAAGTATTGCCAAGTTTGGACCCTTTTTACGATTTTTAGCGAATTCTCCGTGACCTTGGGCCACAGTAACGGGTATAAAAACATGTGCGAATTTAACAATTTTTTTTTCGTATGAAAAAGTGATTCACTCATAAAATTAATTACACATCTATTTAGTATGAATATCAAGCTGTTAGGAAAAATATATTTTTTTTTTCGATGTATAAAATGGCCGACTAGTCGAAACTTCTCGAAACAGTTTTTTTTTTCATTTGGCGTGACAAATAACTTCAACAATTTTCACTCGATTTACTTCAAATTTAAAAGTTAGGTTCCTAATTGCATTTCGCAGAGAAGTACGTTCGGAATTTCTGATTAATCAAAAACTTTTATCAGCAGTATTACATTTTATGAGCAGTTATAACGAAATTTTTCACTGAAAATTCATTTCTTAAGTTCAAATACCTACAACTTTTGAATAAAACAATATTTTTTAAATTCCGTACATACTCCTCGAGGTATTCTAACGTAGATTGACGACAATTCTCGTTTTTTCTTCTACGTCAAAAACTGGATGCTAAGTGTCACGCCACAGAGCGCCTAAAAAAAAGTCAACAAAAGAAAATATTAGTAGTCGGCCATTTTGTACATCGAAAAAATATTTATATATATTTTCTAACACCTTAATATTCATACTAAACAGATGTGTAATTAATTTTATGAGCGAATCACTTTTTCATACGAACAAAATTGTTAAATTCGCACATGATTTTATACCCGTTACTGTGGTCTAAGGCCTTCATCAAATAGTGAAAAAAATATCCACCTCTACGACTTAGACTTGATTTAAAAAGCTCAAACTTGGCATGGATTTTTTTGTACCTATTAATATTGGTTGAAAGGATCAGTCGCTAAAAGTGGATTTGAGTGCAGGCCCTCATATCAATGTATCGAATTTCTAATGAGCAATATTTATGGGAGAATTAGAGAAGTGTCATGATTGTTAGCAAATGTGTTTTTTTTCCAACGCATCCAAAAGTTAAACATATCGAAATTGGTTATGGCTTACCCTTCTATTTGTACAATAACGAGACGTCGAATCAAAACGTAATAAAACCTGCTCGGTCAACAGATTGGACAAACAAAGCGGACGAGACGACTTTTACGTGCACCACTTTTTGCACGGCAAGTGCCAAGATGCTCGGTAAGTATTTATCGAATTCAAAATTACGCTCTGTACATGCAAACTGCACAATAGTCGGTCTCGTAGTAATCTTTCGACGGTATACAGATACCCGGTGCAATGTCAGTGCGGGCGTCGCCAGAAGAAGAGGGTTAAAAGCGTCTACAGCATGGACAAGCTAGCCGATTCGGACGCGTCCATGGAGTCGCCACAAGTCTTGAATGCCTCGGATCTGAGGTTGTACGCGTCCCCGTTAGCAGGTGGCGATTCACCTGCGATCGAAGGTGCGATATATATATATATATATATATATATATATATATATATATATATATATATATATATATATATATATATATATATATATATATAAACGTGATAATCGTGCTCACTTCTTAGCCATGTCGAATTGGGCTTCTGGCTCCGGAATTTTGTCAGCGACCTTGATCCGGTTGGCTTTTCGTGCCAATTCCTCAACGAATCGCGGCACTGCTCGGGGTCGCGGTCCAGACGTGAGCCGGCGTCCTCCGTTGCACATTCTGTAAAAGCAACAACGCGTGCATTTTGGGAGTCCATGGAGTCGCCACAAGTCTTGAATGCCTCGGATCTGAGGTTGTACGCGTCCCCGTTAGCAGGTGGCGATTCACCTGCGATCGAAGGTGCGCTAAAACTTTCGGCGCCGAAGACTGCATACTTTCGTACGTGGTCTTTGCTGCTGGTGATATCTGTGCAGATGAGACACCAAGGCTGTTCTTGTGCTACAATAGCGTGACAAAGTTTTCTTTTCAACCGATCGTAATGTAGTATGGGGGCAGTTCGTGACTTTGGGCGTTGAACAGTTGACCGAGTATATACGCAGATCGCTCTCACTGTTAATGCGGATCTACCTGGACTATTAAGGGGCGAAATACCTTCAGGCAATTGGACCCGTGCGCTGTGCCGTGAGTTGAAATAGGACGTAAGCTCTAGCTCCTGTTGTATTGGTCTGATACAAAACGGTGATTTTTTTACATTTTTATTAACGTTTATAGGGTCTGCGCCGACCAAAAAATATCTGAGACATGGTACTCTTTTGAAAAATAGTTTGAATCTTGCATACGTTTGGTTATTTATGCGGCATTCAAAAAAATACTTTTTTCAAGGTTAGGTTAGGTTCAAGGAAAAAGGAATGTTATTAAAATGTGTGCGAAATTTGGACGGGATCGTCTCGGGATCAATTCTTTTTTGAGTTATTGCTTAGGGCTATTTCGAAAATACTATCTTAAGAAAAACGCGTTTACAGTTTTGGTAAATAAAAATTCAATGATTTCGCCACTTAGCGAGTAGTCGCGATATTCTTTAGTATTCTGATGAGATCAATGATCTACTTTGGCATTCACATCAGGCAATGATAGTCTGAGTCTAAGTTTTGTCGGGATGATGAAGTGGGAATATCTTGTAATGATATCTCAGCCATTTCACTACAAGACTATACTATTTATTAAGACATTAGAAGAAGAAATTTATAAAATCGAGGAGCGTTACGTGTTCGTTGAAAGGTGATGATTCGGATACAGTTTATTGAAGGGTGGTAGAATGTTGAAATCGTATGACGACCTAAAGAAACGTTAAAGACCCAGATACAGTTTTTATAAAAACTATAAAATGCTTATAACAATTCAATTTGAACAAAACATTCCCGTGCTCTGACGCCGAGTTGTTGGTTCTTTTGTATGTAGGCGCGAATCGTGGGAATTGTTACTCCTTTTTAACTTGTCTGAAACAACAAACCATGTTTTTAAATAAAAATACTAATATATCTAAGAATTAACGGAGCCATTATAATTTTGGAAAATTTCACACAACGGGGATCGCAAATAGGGTAATTTTTTTTTACTAAGAACTCTTTTTAAAAAAGCTCTCTTATACAACTTTTCCAAAAATAGAACAATCTACGTTATTTGTTATAAAAGAACTAGTTATTGGTTATAAAAGGATATTTAATCAAATAAAACTTGGCTTTTTGTTTTAGATAATTCAAAGAGGAGTTCTGAATTACGCCTTTTCGAAATCTGATAAAAGGGCCAGCGGTTCGGCGCCCACACACAGCGATCCTGCTGATAACCTTTTATTTGTTATAACAATCTTTTTTACTTTTCGTACTCTAAATGCAGTGCAAAACCGCAAATTCATCGGATGTTGAGTTTTCATATTCGCATCTGAAAATTCAATACTTTTTCGTCTCTTTAAAGTATTCCAATCAGTACCGACTTTTCGCCGTTCTTCGCTTAGTTTCACTCGTCATTGGCTGTTCGCTCTCCAGCAAATCACTGATATTTTCACGTGAAAATATATCGACGCGTTGAGTCGTAATATTGAAAGAACATCATCGGATGTTCTTTCAATATTACGTAATATTAATGTGTTGTACGTAATGTTAGGATGTTTTTTCAATATTAAGTAATATTAATCTAAGCTGCACACTTTGACATCAAGTATTCCGATTCGGAAACGATTGATTTCCTTGGAGGTTTACAAATAGACGCTGCCGTTTTTTCCATGACATTTTTCATGGAATTTCACTTTTTCCATGAAATCGTTTCATTTTTCCATGAAATAATTTCATTTTTCCATGAAATCGTTTCATTTTTTTTCTCCATGAAATTACTATGAAAATAAAGTATACGAATTCGTAGGAAAAGTACTTGGATCGCGGATGCGGGTGTAATTGCCCGTACGATCTTCGTATCCGTTGAAGTCCGGGCGGATTGCTCCCTCCCTTTGCGTAAAAATGCACGCGTTGTTACTTTTACAGAATGTACAACGGAGGACGCCGGCGCACGTCTGGACCGCGACCCCGAGGAATGCCGCGATTGGTTGAGGAATTGGCACAAAAAGCCAACCGGATCAAGGTCCGGAAAGTGAGCACGATTATCACGTTTATATATATATATATATTATAGCGCACCTTCGATCGCAGGTGAATCGCCACCTGCTAACGGGGACGCGTACAACCTCAGATCCGAGGCATTCAAGACTTGTGGTGACTCCATGGACGCGTCCGAATCGGCTAGCTCGTCCATGCTGTAGACGCTTTTAACCCTCTCTTTCTGGCGACGCCCGCACTGACATTGCACCGGATATTTGTATACCGTCGAAAGATTACTACGAGATCGACTATTCTGCAGTTTGCATGTATAGAGCGTAATTTTGGATTCGATAAATACTTACCGAGCATCTTGGCACTTCCCGTGCAAAAAGTGGTGCACGTAAAACTCGTCTCGTCCGCTTTGTCCAATCTGTTGACAGAGCAGGTTTTATTACGTTTTGATTCGACGTCTCGTTATTGTACAAATAGGAGAGTAGGCCGTAACCAATTTCGGTAAGTTTAACTTTTGGATGCGTTGGAAAAAAATACATTTGCTAACATCATCACACTTCGCTAATTCTCCCATAAATATTGCTCATTAGAAATTCGATACATTGATATGAGGGCCTGCATACAAATCCACTTTTAGCGACTGATCCTTTCAACCAATATTATTAGGTACAAAACATCCATGCCAATTTTGAGCTTTTTAAATCAAGTCTAAGTCACAGAGGTGGATATTTTTTCACTATTTGATGAAGGCCTTAGACCACAGTAACGGGTATAAAATCATGTGCGAATTTAACAATTTTGTTCGTATGAAAAAGTTATTCGCTCAATTTAATTCGTCCGCCAACTTCTCCGATAAAGCGGACAAATCAGATTTGCCGTGCAATGTTAGAAATTTCCCTGTAGCCACATGAAGATTCTGGACAAAGTAATCAACCATAAAATCGATTTGCGATGCGGTTGCCTTTGCTTGTCTTTTCCTCGCGCCTGCTACCATGCACGTTTTGTTCCTAAAACAAAATTCGAACCACGTTTAATGAATTTCATGTAATTAAGCAAATGTATACAATCTACGAGTTTACGGCCGGTTGTTCCATCTTCAGGAAAATTCTACCTGCAGGTTGTAGCATCGGATAACAGACTTTTAACTATGGATAAAATCAAATAAAATTCACCGGGAGGTAGAAAAACCGGTCCTAAATACGCATGTATAACCTATAATTCCACCTGTCGCATTGTAATACACGTATTGTTAAATAGTTTCATTACAAACGTATTTACTTACTGCGATTGCGAAGCCATTGTCGAACGAAATAAATTCTTTACTTTTCACTGTCGAAAAATCACGCCGAAGTATATGTAATAAAGGCACCGTGGAGACTAGAGACCATGAAAGGCACAAAGAAACACGATTTGTAAACAATGCTTCCCATTCGGCGATTACTAGTTATTTATGAGAAGTTACTAAAATGCCGGTGGTTCTCAACATCAACCATCGATAGATTTTTCTATTTCACGTAGTAAACGTCACTTCCGTATAGGCTTGAAACATACCGACGACGTTAAATAACGACGTTTCGTTATCGCATTCTGTAACGTCGAAGCAACGCTATTTGGAGTTACGGAATCAGACAGTCGTTATCCGTTTGTCGTTACACACGGTAGACGTCGCTATCGTTACCATAACGTTCCGATTCGTTATAGACATAACGAGTTACAGAATCCCGCTACTGGGACGCTCTGAAAGAATTGGAATTGAGTAATACTAACAGGATGTATATTTGTCCAAGCACCTCCTACGCCTTGCTATCTATATGCGCAGGCTTCAATTTATAGGGACAGGGTCACATGACTTACAGGATATACTTAATTTGAAACTTACACCCGTATTCATAGTCGTTCCTTAAGAAATAAGGCCTCCCTTTTCTTTGTTCTGAACAAAGAAGAAGGAATAAGGCTTCCTCAAGGTACATCTATGAATACGGGTGTTAGTCCACGAACAGATGAAGAATTTTAGGTCGCCTTCGCACGTTTTATATTTCACTGCTTCACTAGTTGGTGGTCAAATTGATATGACATTCAGAATGCGGTACCGAAAATATGCATCAATTTATATTTCGCAATCATGGCTAGCCTTGCTTTTTTGGCCGTCGGACCGGCGCTGGCTTTCTAGCATTTCATTGAACAGTGGTTTTGCGGGTAATGCTTTTTTCCTGCTCCCTCTTGCACGTCTACCACTGCAATGGGTACCGTTTTGATCAAGCGATATTGCTTTCGGCATAATTAAACGGTTTGTGGAAATACAGGCAACGAATACCTACTAGGCCGCAACCTGTCTTCACTAAATATTGCGCGGCACAAGCTATAGTGTTCCGTTTAAACTACTGTAATTCGGCCAGTATTCGAGATTTTTGTTTTAACGTTGGCTTCAAATATTCTTAAAAGCACAAACTTTGAGAATTTTTTTTTGTCAAGGTGGCGTAATCTCTCAAGCGTGCGGAAGTTATCCACAAATTTGCCTGATGGTTCATTTAACATATTTTAGAGGCAGTTTCATTTGATATTTTTTTTATAGCGGTTAAACTCACTCTCATAGTCGATGCAGACTTCGTTACATTCCGGGATTGGAAGAAAGTTATTTCTGTTCTCTTACATCGACTGTAATCGAAGAAATGACATGTTTGGTTTTCGGGTCGAAGTAAACCCTTTTGTACCGGGCCTTGCAATCTCCCACAACGATCGGTTCGTTGCATACCTCTGTAAAGACGTAATCAATATCAACAATGGATGTGTAAAATGAGACCAATGTTGGTTTCAGAGTACGGGGTGCTTTTTGAAGTCTCTACGCGCATTGGACATTAAGATCATAGATCAGATTTTTCACTTGTGCTCTACGCAAAGTCTTTGACTTGGTTGAGCTCGCCTAAGGACACCTGCGTTATTCTTTGACAGATGTACAGCCGCAGTCAAATACCCCGCCTGCCAGAGTCACTCGTTGACTCTGGTTTCGGGCAATAATGAACCGAGCATCATTGGGCATAATGAAATACAGAAATAGCCTACTGACCCTTTGCACTCGATAGGAATGCATTTTTTCGCCGTGTTCGTAAAAATAACGAAAAATTATGATAACGATAGGTTTGATTTTTTGAAGAACGTTTTTTATAAGAGGTAATATTGTTCAATTCTTTTATTTGGTCTTTTTTTAGACAATTGAATATATAATACGTGTACATGTGGTGAATTATCAGATAGAACAGCTTAAGGGGTTACCCCCACTTGCGATTTTTAAAAAATCGATTTTTTTTATTGCATTTTTTTGAAGCATAAGTATCCGGGCCCATATGTATGGGCCCTTCTGTATGGGCCCGGAATAGATGACTATGTAAGGTTACAAAAAAAAATATTTTCTTCGTGTAAACTGAAATTGAAACTTTAAACGCGTTTTTCTCAAAATGGCATTTCTGAAGTCGGTGACCAAGATTACTCGAACACTAATGAACCGATCTCCTTGAAATTTTGCAGGCTTATTTAATACATAAAAATGTAGTCTTTAATCGTTCGATTTTTTTTTTCGAAAAAAATGGCCGTTTTATAGCCAAAAAACGGCCGTTTTTTTTTTCGTTAAAATCGAACCATTAACTTTGACTGTCCGCCATTTTGTAAAAAATGAATATTTTTTAAAATCCTTCGATTCAAGACTAGTTTATACTTATATTTGACTAAATCCATCCGCATTTTTTTTTCAGATCAACTTCGCCGCAATGTTGGTCACCGCAAACCGTGTATATAAAAACATTATTTCATTGACGGCCATTTGCCACTAAACAATGTAATATTTTTCAATAAAAAAATTACTAAAAGTTCTTCAAGATGTGTTCTTTAAGATGGTATATTGATCGATTAAAAAAGTTTTGTAGTTTTCTTTAAAAAAATTCATGAAAAAGGCCTTTTTTTGCGCTACAAGTGGGGGTAATGCCTTAATAAAGAATCGTACAAAGTTTCATCAAATTCGATCGAACGGTTGCGGAGATTGTTTGTCCGCCAGTTGAAAAAAGTGATTTCCTGAAAGACGCTTTTAATAAAAATACGAAAAATTAAAAAAATAAAATATTGTAATATTTTTTATTCATAAAGAATTAACAAAAAAAGTCGGCTAATTTAAATATGATGTGGGGTCCGAATATTTTTGTAGCTCGTATACATGAATCATGCGGTTTATATTCGTTCAATTTTCTATACTTTTACCCTCTATCTTCTTTCTTTTTTGCGGAAACCACATTATTATATTAGAAATTTTCTGCGTAGTCTGTCTGATTTAATTTGCGGCGCGAAACGGCCACATCGTCGTGACACAGAAGGAACGAATCGCGACTTATTTCTGATCGATAGAATTCGTCGAATAGCCTCGCGTCTTCTCACGGCGAAAAAAATATTTTCGGCAACGCACAGGACCAAGGAGGCCGCGATACCCACACACAGTATACCGAAAGTAACGAGAACGTGATCCATGTCAATCACCAAACTGCTCGCCTGTCGGGTCTCCGATGTTCCCCCGGCTGCCGACATGTACCGCTTCTTTATCGCGTCCAACAATCCGAATTCCCGTAATTTCATGAGCCTGAAGGAAGCCGTCCGGGTCTCAATGTCGCGTATGCATTTTATCCGAAAATTTGTGAATTTCGGAAATGTCAATAATTATTTTGAATGATTATTAACATTATAAGAAGTTAAAAAATAGCCGACTATCATGATTTTTCCTGTAAAGCGCCAAACTGCAACGCAAATGACAAATTAAAAAAAAAAGTGTTGGTGCATTAATTATAATGACTTGTGGAGAAATATTACCCCGTATTGAGACTCTTCCAGTGTACGACCCTTCTGCTGAATCCTGCAGCTACTGGTGTTAGATAATAGTAATCACCCACGGCCACGACCCTGCATTTTCTCGGCCCTCTCGCCGCGACCGCATCCTCGGCGTCGAAAAACACATATTTATTCGGGTAGTCGCAAACTTTGTCGTACAACTCATTGATATCTGTGACGACTGTCAAACGCGGAGATGTCTTGATACGTCCGAATACTGGCATCACGAAAGGACTCTGAGAAGGATCATTTTGTGGCAAATATTTAATATGTACGTGTATATTATTTATAATTAGTTTAACATGACCATGCATATTATTTATGATCAATAGTATTTAATGTTTGCATGTATATTATTCGGAATTGATGGTATTCAATTTTTACATGGATATTAATCGTAATGAATAATATTAGATTATTAAATATATTTCTGATCGCTAATGTTTCTTCGTACATGTATCGTATATTATATATGGCACTGATAACATTTAAGGCCATATTCTAGTGTGAACACCCATTTTCAGGGAGATTTTTTGGGAGTTCAATTTAGAGAAACTGCTTAATCTACAGCGTTAGTATTTCACAGTTATATTTATACATCTTTCTAGCAACATTTTAATTTTTTTAAAAGCATTTTATTCGAAATTGTCCATGATATTTGATGTTGCGCAATTCATGTCGCGAATCTTTTTATCGTCGGGCGTTGTGTTTGCGGCCGTCCCTGCCATTTGAAACCAACGATTTTTTTAAATTCTAGTCTTTAGGAATGTGGTTACTGTTCGGTCCTCCACATTTTTGATTGCTTCGTAACTACTATTTTTGCGGGCCGCGAGAAATCTAAATTTTATTGTTAAAATCAGAGAACTGCTTTTCAACCGCCGGCATTTCGTAATTTATTCCTACAATTATTTACTAGAGGGCCGAACGACAACCACATTCGTAAAGAATAGATTTTCTTTTAATTCGTATGTTTCGGATGACAATAACGGCCGCAATAACAACGCCCGACGATAAAACATTTTCGCCACATGACGTGCGCAACATCCAATATCATGAACAATTTCGAATGAAATGCTTTGAAAAATTAAGATATTACCACAAACATGTATAAATATAACTGTGAAATACCACCACTACAGATTTAACCGTTTCTTTAAATTTGATTCCCAAAAAATCACCATGGAAATGGGTGTTCAAACTAGAATATGGCGTTAAGTATAAATTATTATGAGATGTGATTATGAGCCAGAGAAATTACGTAACAAAAATGTTTCTCAAAATTCAGCACGTTGATAGCCGTATCATACTTGCCTTGATGGTGATGTGGGCTACTGATCCCTCTAAAACGACGATATGAAAGTTCGTGTTGTCCAGAAGGGTTTCGAGATCGTGGAAGGGCGCATCGAAGGATTCCTCGGTCATTTTGTTAATCAAACGTGAATTGTATGCAATGAGAGTCAGAAAGGCAAAAGCGCCGATTGTAAAATTCAACATTTTCGAACCGCTGCCACTCCTATCGGACGAACTGCCTGTAGTTGAAGAAAAAAAGACGAAAGGTCAGTTGGGTGCCGGAAACTTGCTTAAATCAAAAAGCCTTTTGGCTTTTTTTTTCCGGAACGAATTATTTTACAGTATCTACAATCATTTTATTTGAAAGTAGTTAAGGTCGATTTTTACGAATTACTTCAGATCTTTATATCAAAGACTCATAAGATTAGAGGGAGGGGGAACACTTGATTTGTTTGAACGCTGATCACCTGGTTGATTGCACAACGTGGCAAAACTGTAAAACAAGTGATCAAAAAAACTTTCGGCATTTAAATTCTTTCCCCGGTATCGTATTAATATTGCCTGTGTCACGACACTCGCAACACTCAGAGTGACGATGAACACAAAGATCGAAGTCCATACGTCCGTCCCGAGCAAATGAAACATCCAGGTACGACTGCCCTTCCATTGGCCGTAAGCAAAGATTCTGAAACTGCGTGGAAAAATGAATATAAATGAGTAATACGATCGAATTATAATTTATTAATGGAATAATTAATTCACAAACATAGTTAATCAATTAAATAATGATTCAACATATTTATTATTCCTTAATCGTTTAAACTGGTAATTAATTAATAATTGATTAATAAAAATAATCGTTAATAAATAAAACTTAATCAATGAAAATTCACGAATAAAAATTTGATCCCGGTATTTGCCAGTTTGGTTGACTCGGAACTCGCACCAAAAATTCATAAAGATTTTGCGTAAACCCCATTTGTCGTCGTTTCTAAAAGTTGTTGACCGACTTCCATTCCAAATCTTGCACGAAAAGTTTCGTTTCGACAAGCTCTTTCCACGAGTGAATAACCCAATCTGCTGAATTATGGTAACCCTTGCCTGGACATCCAGAAAACTGTACTGAAACGCACAGCGTTGATGCGTGTGAAGTAGACTACCAGTTTGGGTATGACATCTGTCTGGTTGAGTCTAGCGGACTCAAGAAGACCTGTGTAAGTTCCATTCGGGTTTGTTGCGCCCAAAGAAGGTTCCGCGCTTTTGCTCAAAATAATGCTGTAAAAATATACAATTAGAAAAAAATGTTACTCTCTAATGTTTTTCGCTTCTTCGCGTGACAGAGCTGATTCATTGAAGGGGAAGAGGTCTATGTCTTTTAGGGCATTCATTGGTTTGTTGAATCAATATTATTGATGTACATTGTAATGCATTGTTATATGCGCATACATTTTTTTCTTTGTTATTTTCAATGTTTCTTCACATGTTCTTGCGGGTTCTTACGACCTCAATCCTTTCACTTGTATCCCGTACTTGTCACTGCACTATTTATAGTTCTTAAGGCGGTACTCTAGTTTCTCGGGTCGAAAAAATCGATTTTTTTTCATAAATCACATCTACAACATGTGTTGAAAACCTGTGCCAAAGGATTTTTCGATATTCGAAGTGGTTCACAAGTTACGGCCCTGGAACGGAGCAGGTATACGGAGCAGGTATACTTTCAAACGCGTCTTTCTCGAAACACCATTTTTCGAAACGGTGACCACGATATTTCAGAAACTACTGCACCGATCTTGTTCAAATTTATACAGCATCTTTAATATGTTATAAGCCAGCGATTGAACTAGGATTATCATGATTGCTTCGATAGTTTTTTTGTACGAGCGAAAAACTTAAGAAAAAATGAGTAAAAAATAGAATGTAATTTTCAAAAGTGTATAAAAAAATCAATTTTTGTAATTTAGAATTCACTCTAGTTCAATCGCTAGTCTTAAATATGAAGATTAAAATGCCGTTTGGTTTTTTGATTTCAGATAAGCAGAACAGCCGCAATCTTGGTCACCGTCAAGCACCTCTTTTACTTGATGTCTTCCTGTCGGCCATTATAACCTTTATTCTATTATATATTTTGACTTCAAAAAATTTGTAAAGCTTATTTAAATGTTAATAAAGATTATGCAAAAACAATGATATTGATTATTTCGATGCTTTGCCCGTAAAAAATGATTGAAAAAGCCGTAAAAAAACAGCCGAGAAACTAGAGGAACGCGTTAAGGGAGCGAATGAGAGGGAGAGAGCGGGGGGGGCTTCTAGCAATATGTTCACATCTAAATACTGCACAGGCGCCAAATTCAAATTCCAAATGATCAAAGACATACGTGAAGTTCAAAAAGTTGGCCAAGGTTGTCCAGATGTCACCGCAAATACCTGTTGCTTTGGTGTCGTTATCGTAGTATTCGAAAAAGCCAAGATCCTGCAAAAATATTTTCAAAAAACCGCAAAAAATGAAAATAAAATATTATTCGCCATCCATATAGAAATTTTTCTCGTTCCCATTGCGATACTATATTTGACCTCGTAATATGTGATATTCAAAGGTTGACCGTTGAAGTCTCGAATTTCCGGCCATTCATTTCGCAAAGAGTTATTTGAATTCTCGGGCTCGTGCTCTCTCGACAAACGAGCAATGGGTTCAAAGTTGTTCGAACGTTTGTTCCACCTTAAATCGGTCCAACTCGTCACGAATGTTTCGCAAGCAATTGTCACAAATACGACAATAAAAAAATTCTTCCTCGCCATTGTCCGTATCTGCATTTGCCGCTATTGTTTATTCTCAAATCGTTCGTGTCATTCTGTATGTTGGACGGGAGTCGTTTCGAAAGATTTTGCGAATTGCGCGTCGGACTAAAAAGTGTCTGGAGACCGAACTGAAATATCATTTCGTGCCTAGTCGCGAGCGTAAACAACGTTGACGAAACGGCACGTACACACTTATCTGATTGAACAGAGTTGCACACGGGGCGAGTGCGCGATATTCGTCAAAATTAACGGTGTTTCCCTTGTGTAAGGCGGGAGATCGATGCAACTAGGGGCCAACGATTGTCCTCGTGACAGAACAACGTTTAATGGCATTTTTATTTTCGCGTGACTCAATCGCCGGCTACACTTATTGTTAGCGACGATCGAAACTAGAATATGAAATAAAATTCTAATTTGGGCGTTACAAATGACTTCACTTGATCTATTATTAAAAAATCTCGTACCTTGGTAATTACGATAAAAATGAATTATCGACTAAAAACGAAATCCATTGAAATTGAACTATCGTAATCACCAAATTACGATAAAATTAATTATCGATTAGAGAGAATTTTTGTAACGTTTCAAGATTGGAATGGGTACTTGGTTCCGTTCCGGAATTTTTTATTACACTGATGGAACACTTATTGCACAGATGTATTAAACAATAACGATTTGGTTACACTCGGTTCGCGTGTCTTCGGTGCTTTCGTTCGAAACGTTCGATCACTACGTTTCAAGATAGTGGTCGACGATTCACCTTAATGGTACCGTATTGCTAATGGTGCAGTAGGCTATCGAGCATTTCAATCGCATTCTTCGTCGCAGGATTTACATCAACTTTTGCAATAGTCGAAGGTAAAAATGGCTCCGTGTCACCATTTTTTTTCAAGGAGTTAACTAACGTTTACGGTTGTTTCCGATTTTACAATTTTCACGGAGCCGAAGTATAACGTCTCTGTTTAAATAATTTCTGTTGATTTCCTCTGTACCTCATAAAATCTCAGTTCGTATAGAGTGTGAGATTACGGACGCCCGGGTCTCGTGTGCGAGCGAGTGAGGATCTCGAATCGTCGGATTTCGAGCGGGATGGGAGTGATTGCGTCGCGGTAGAGTTAAAGTCCCGGGATAATACAAATTTGTGTTGGAGAGAGGTGATCTCAAATTACGTAGATTATGTAAATTGTTCCATGTGTAGAGTCTTACGTGACGACAATTGCGCGGGAGATTTTTTTTGTGAGTTGCATTCCTTGATCAATAAATAAATGTAAACGTGGCTTTTTTTTCTGCATCTCAAGTGTTGCCCACCCAGTTGCGGTTACAATATTGGGATGTTGAATAAATTCTCGCTGTTTTTTCGTAAAACTTAAAGCTCAATAAAAAAAAATCATTCTTAATGCTTTCAAACGTTTCGAAACTTAGTGAAAGCGAAAATTAGTGAATTTCGGAAATCGCCAAGTATTTATTCCTAAAATGAATATTCCATTCTCTTGAGGCGGTTTTCGATCGTTTTGGCATACCTTCGAGTCGCGATATAAAAAAACAATAATTATTTTCAATTATAATTACCATTACAAGAGCTTAAAAAATAGCCCACTACAGCGATTTTTCCTGAGAAGCGCCAGAACGCCACGCAAATGACTAATTTTTAAAACAGTGATGGTGCAATAATTATAATGACTTCCGGAGAAATATTACCCCGTGATGAGACTTCCAGTGTACGACCCTTCTGCTGAATCCTGCAGTTGCTGGTGTTGGATAATAGTAATCATCTACGGCCACTACGCTGCATTTTCTCGGTCCTCTAGCCGCGACCGCGTCCTCGGCGTCGAAAAACACATATTTATTCGGGTAGTCGCAAACTTTGTCGTACAACTCATTGATATCTGTGACGACTGTCAAACGCGGGGATGTCTTGATACGTTCGAATACTGGCGTCACGAAGGGACTCTGAAAAGGCTCATTTCGTGGCAAATACTTCATATGTACGTGCCAATTATTTATAATTAATAATATGTAATGTTTACATTTATATTATTCTTACTATTCGTATATATTTAACAGGTACATATATATTAATACCTAATTACTAGTACTAGATATGTTAAATGTTTCTTCGTTCATGTTTCGTATATTATATGGCATAGATCATATTTAAGGGGCTACCACCACTTGCGATTTTGAAAAAATCGATTTTTTTTATTGCATTTTTTTGACGTAGAAGCATCCGGGCCCATACTTCTGTATGGGCCCGGAATAGATTACTCTATGTAAGTTTACAAAAAAAAAATATTTTCTTCGTGTAAACTGAAATTGAAACGGGTTTTTCTCAAAATGGCATTTCTGAAGTCGGTGACCAAGATTACTCGAACACTAATGAACCGATCTTCTTGAAATTTTGCAGGCTTATTTAATACATAAAAATGTAGTCTTTAATCGTTCGATTTTTTTTTCGAAAAAAAATGGCCGTTTTATAGCCAAAAAACGGCCGTTTTTTTTTCGTTAAAATCGAACCATTAACTTTGACTGTCCGCCATTTTGTGAAAAATGAATATTTTTTAAAATCCTTCGATTAAAGACTAGTTTATACTTATATTTGACTAAATCCATCCGCATTTTTTTTTTCAGATGATCCACTTCGCCGCAATGTTGGTCACCGCAAACCGTGTATATAAAAACATTATTTCATTGACGGCCATTTGCCACTAAACAATGTAATATTTTTCAATAAAAAAATTACTGAAAGTTCTTCAAGATGTGTTCTTTAAGATGGTATATTGATCGATTAAAAAAGTTTTGTAGTTTTCTTTAAAAAAATTCATGAAAAAGGCCTTTTTTTGCGCTACAAGTGGGGGTAACGCCTTAAGGCCACATTCTAGTGTGAACACCCACTTTCAGGGATTTTTTTTGGGAATTAAATTTGGAGTAACGGCTGAATCTACAGTTTTAGTGTTTCACAGTTATATTTATACATGTTTGTACAAACATATTAATTTTTTTCAAAGCATTTTATTCGAAATTGTCCATGATATTTGATGTTGCGGATTCCACGTCGCGCAATTTTTTATCGTAGGGCATTGTGTTTGCGGCCGTCCCTGTCATCTGAAACAAACGGTTTGTTTCAGACGACAGTAACGGTCGCAATAACAACGCTCGACGATGAAAAATTCTCGCGACATGACCTGCGACACATTTAATATCATGGCCAATTTCGAATAACATGCTTTGGAAAAAATTTAGGTGTCACTGAAAACATGTATAACTGTGAAATACTAACACTGTAGATTTACCATTTCTTTAAATTTAATTCCCAAAAATCACCAGGGAAATGAGTGTTTACACTAGAATATGGCCTTAAGTATTAATTGTTATGAGATATGATTATGAGCCAGAGAAATTATGTAACAAAAATGTTTCTCAAAATTCAGCACGTTGATAGCAATGTGGCCGTATGATGCTTGCCTGACGATATGAAAGTTCGTGTTGTCCAGAAGGGTTTCGAGATCGTGGAAGGGCGCTGTCAAGGATTCCTCGGTCATTTCGTCAATCATACATGAGTTGTATGCAATGAGAGTCAGAAAGGCAAAACCGCAGATTGTAAAATTCAACATTTTCGAACCGCTGCCACTCCTATCGGACCAACTGTCTGTAGTTGAAGAAAACAAGACGAAAGGTCAGTTGGGTGCCGGAAACTTGCTTGAATCAAAAAGTCCTTTGGCTTTTCTTCCCAGAACGAATTATTTCACAGTATTTACAATCATTTTATTTGAAAGTAGTTAAGGTCGATTTTTATGAATTACTTCAGATCTTTATATCAAAGAGTAGCAAGATTAGAGGGGAGGGGGAACACTCGATTTATTTGAACGCTGATCACCTGGTTGATTGCACAACGTGGCAAAACTGTAAAACAAGTAATCGAAAAAATTTTCAGCATTTAAATTCTTTCCCCGATATCGTATTAATGTTCCCTGTGTTACGACACTCGCCACACTCAAAGTGACGATGAACACAACGATCGAAATTCATGCGTCCGTCTCGAACAAATGAAACATCCAGGTACGATTGCCCTTCCATGGGCCGTAAGCAAAGATTCTGAAACTGTGTGGAAAAGTGAATATAAATTAGCAATAACATGGTCGAATTTTAATTTATTCATAAAATCATTAATTGAGAATGGATTAATGAAAACAATTAATTCACAAACATAGTTAATCAATAAAATAATTATTTAACATATTTATTACTCCTCAATCGTTTAAACTGGTAATTAATTAATAATTGATTAATAAAATCAATCGTTAAGAAGTAAAAGTTAATCCATGGAAATGAACGAATAAAAATATTGATCCCGGTATTTGCCAGTTTGGTTGACTCAGAACTCGCATTAAAAAATCATAAAGATATTGCGTAAACCCCATTTGTCTTCGTTTCGAAAAGTTCTTAACCCATTTCCATTACAAATCTTGCACGAAAAGTTTCGTTTCGAAAAGCTGTTTCTACACTGAAAAAAAAATTCGTTCATCTATCCAAAATTCAGTTGGTTTAACAAAATTGTATCTTTAAATACGTTCAACTTTATTTTTAATTGGCATAACGAAACAGTATAGTTGGGCAGTAACCAAAGATACATTTAAACTATCTGCTTATTTAGCATGTCTGAGCAACTGTTAAAACAACAAAATTTCGAGACAACAAAATGCATTTCCACATTCAACGATTATTTTTTCTCAGTGTACGAGTAAATAACCCAATCTGCCGAATCATGGTAACCCTTGCCTGGACATCCATAAAACCGTGCTGAAACGCACAGCGGTGAGGCGTGGGGTGTAGACGACCAGTTTGGGTATGACATCTGTCTGGTTGAGTCTATCAACCTCGAGAATACCTGTGTAAGTTCCATTTGGGTTTGATGCACCCACAGAAGGTTTCGCGCTTTTGCTTAAAATTATTCTGTAAAATTGTACAATTAGAAATAAAAAATTCTACTCTTTATTTCTTTTCGCTTCTTCGCGTGTCAGAATTGATTCATTGAAGGAGAAGAGATCGATGTCTTTCAGTGTATTTATCGATTTTGTTGAATCAATGTTTTGATTTACATTGCAATGCATTGTAATATGCGCATACATTTTTTTTCTTTAGGATTTTCTATGTTTCTTCACATGCTATTGCGGATTCTTACGACCTCAATCCATTCACTTGTATCCCGTACTTGTCACTGCCCTTTTTACAGTTCTTGAGGAAGAGAAGGAGAGAGAGAGAGAGAGAGAGAGAGAGAGGGGGGGGGGCTTCTAGTAACATGTTTTACATCTAAATACTGCACAGACGTCAAATTCAAATTGCAAATGATCAAAGTCATACGTAAAGTTCAAAAAGTTGGCTAAGGTTGTCCAGACGTCGCCGCAAATACCTGTTGCCTTGGTGTCGTTATCGTAGTATTCGAAAAAGCCAAGATCTTGCAAATTGTTTTTCAAAATATGGCACAAAATACAAACAAAATATTATTCGCGATCCATATAGAAACTTTTTTTCTTTCCCATTGCGATAATATATTGGACCTTGTAATATGTGATATTCAAAGGTTGATCGTTGAAGTCTCGAATTTCCGGCGATTCATTTCGCTAAGAATTATTTTAATACTCGGGCTCGTGCTCTCTCGACAAACGAGCAATAGGTTCAAAGTTTTTCGAACGTTTGTTCCACCTTAAGGGGTTACTCCCACTTGCGATTTTGAAAAAAATCCAATTTTTTTTATTGCATTTTTTTGAAGTATAAGTATCCGGGCCCATACGGAAGTATGGGCCCGGAATAGATGACTCTATGTAAGTTTACAAAAAAAATATTTCCTTCGTGTAAACTGAAATTGAAACTTTAAACGCGTTTTTCTCAAAATGGCATTTCTGAAGTCGGCGACCAAGATTACTCGAACACTAATGAACCGATCTTCGTGAAATTTTGCAGGCTTATTTAATACATAAAAATGTAGTCTTTAATCGTTCGATTTTTTTTTCGAAAAAAGATGGCCGTTTTATAGTCAAAAAACGGCCGTTTTTTTTCGTTAAAATCGAAACATTAACTTTGACTGTCCGCCATTTTGTGAAAAATGAATATTTTTTAAAATCCTTCGATTAAAGACTAGTTTATACTTATATTTGACTAAATCCATCCGCATTTTTTTTTCAGACGATCCACTTCGCCGCAATGTTGGTCACCGCAAACCGTGTATATAAAAACATTATTTCATTGACGGCCATTTGCCACTAAACAATGTAACATTTTTCAATAAAAAAATTACTGAAAGTTCTTCAAGATGTGTTCTTTAAGATGGTATATTGATCGATTAAAAAAGTTCTGTAGTTTTATTTTAAAAAATTCATGAAAAAGGCCTTTTTGGCGCTACAAGTGGGGGTAACGCCTTAAATCAGGTCCAACTCGTCACGAATTTTTCGCAAGCAATTGTCACAAATACGACAATAAACAAATTCTTCCTCGCCATTTTTCGTATCTGCATACGCCGCTGTTGTTTATTCCCGAATCGTTCGTGTCATTCTGTATGTTGAGCGGGAGTAGTTTCGAAAGATTTTGCGAATTGCACGTCGGACTAAGAAGAGTCTGGAGACGGAACTGCAATAGGATCGATGCCTGGTCGCGAGGGCAAACAACGTCGACGAAAGGGCGCGTATACACTTATCTGATTGAACAGAGTTGCACAAAGGGCCAGTGCGCGATATTCGTGAAAATTGACGGTGTTTCCCTTGTGTAACGCGAGGGATCGATGTAACTATCGGTCAACGATTGTCGTCGTGATAGAGCAACGTTTAATGGCATTTTTATTTTAGCGTGACTCAATCGCGGGCTACACTTATTGTTAGCGACGATCGAAACGAGAATTTGAAATAAAATTCTATCTTGGGCGCTACAAATTATTTAATTTTATGTACTATTGAGAATTGAATTTAATTATTTCTACTCAAAACTCTCATAATATCGTCACATTTTTTATCGTTCATTTCCGCGACTTTTTCATGTTAAAAAAATCCCGTACCTTGATAATTACGATAAAAATAAATTATCGATTAAAAACGCAATCCATTGAAATTGAGCTATAGTAATTACAAAATTACCATTAAACTGAATTATCGATTATAAATGCAATCCATTATAATTGAATTATCGTAATTGCCAAATTACGATAAAAATGAATTATGGATTAAACATGTAATCCACTAAAATTGAACTATCGTAATCACCAAATTACGATAAAATGAATTATCGATTAGAGATCATTTTTGTAACATTTTAAGATTGAAATGACTACTTAGGGCCTTTCCGGATTTTTTTATTACACTGATGGAACACTTATTGCACCGATGTATTAAACAATATCGATTCGGTTTCACTCGGCTCGCGTGTCTTTAATGCTTTCGTTCGTAACGTGTGATCGCTACGTTTCAAGATAGCGATTGACGATTCACCTTTAATGGTCCCTTATTGCTAATGGTGCAGTGGGCTATCGAGCATTTGAATCGCATTCTTCGTCGCACGATTTACATTAAGTTTTGCAATAGTCGAAGGTGAAAATGGCGCCGCGTTACCATTTTTTTTTCACGGAGCTATCTAACGTTTACGGTTTTTGCCGATTTTACAATTTTCACGGAGCCGAGATATAACGTCTCTGATTAAATCATTTTTGTTGATTTCCTCTGTACCTGGTAGATTGGTAAAAAGGGCTATAAAACAGGGTGTCTAATTTTGACCAGAACTGAAATTGCATGACATTTAAGAATTTTTAAGGCAAGGAATGGGGATTTTTTCATGACTCTTAGTATGACTTTCTGGCATAGAAGTATATACTTAATGATTCTACAGTGCGACCGATTTTCTAATTTTTTAAAATTTTTATTTTGCTCTTTCAAACAGATGTGTGTTGTATGCCAATAAAAAGTATACGGAATAAACGAAAAGTCACCAAACTGTACAATTCCATATGTAGTAAAAAATGTGAGACAAACATAATTTCAAGATTGCTGTAAAGAAATATATTTTGGGAACATCCAGAAAAATATTACATACATTTAGGAACTTTGAGTAATATCATCTAGTGGCTTTACACGAATAACAAAGCAAAACTAATATGTTGAGATAACGCATCATTTTCTTTTACTTTCTTCTATTTTATTTTCTATCGATTCGATATTGGCTTTTCTATCGACAAGTACCACAAAGTTAGTTCATATTGGATATAGACTCAACGATAATTTAGTAGGATATAATAATACAGGTAGACTGGTAATTTTTCATGACATTTTATGACTTTTTCAGGGTCGAGTGTAATTTCATGACATTTTAGATTTTTCATGACTTTTCAGGTCGGTAGACACCCTGTAAAATCACAGTTCGTATAGAGTGTGAGATTGCGGAGGCCCGGGTCTCGTGTGCGAGCGAGTGAGGATCTCGAATTGTCGCATTGCGAGCGGGATGGAAGTGATTGCGCCGCGGTAGAGTCAAAGTCCCTGAATAATGCAATTTTGTGTTGGAGAGAGGTGATCTCAAATTACGTAGATTATGTAAATTGTTCCACGTGTAGAGCCTTGCGTCACGACAATTGCGAGGTAGAATTATTTTGGGAGTTGGATTCCGTGATCAATAAATAAACATAAACGTGGCTTTTCTATATTTCATCTCAAGTGTTGCCCACCTAATTTCGGTAAAAATATTGGGATGTTGAATCAGTTCTCGCTGTTTTTCGTGAAAATTTGAGCTTTATTTAAAAAATTCATTCTTAATGCTTTCAAAGCTTTCGAAAATATTGTGTGATCAACTCCTAATGATTCTGCAAGTTCAGCTAGCGTCGGGGATGAGTCTTCATGAAACAATGGCTTCAATCCAACACATCAGAATCATTATTTTTGAAGCGTCTAAACCTATCTCTGCATGTTTCAGGTTGTAAGTGTCAACAAGAATTCTGTGTGCTTCAGCTGCATATTTTTTTGAAAATGAAGTATTGCAGTCAAATTCCCCGCTAATACTCTTTTTACGGCACGAAATGTGGCATGTTTACCACCATGAAAAAAAAAGATGTTTACACTTCGGCGAAATGACTTCCATTGAATTTCAATCTTGCTTATAGTGGGGCAGGACGGGGTTCAAAGGTCCGGGGGTAAGTTGTTCCTCCAAGCGACAACAACTCTTATTGGTCGTCCCCTAATGACTTAAATGGCTGCCGAAACAGTGCGATGGTATGACATTTTGCGACGCACTTGACACTTATTGCCATCTCTATTCTTCGCGAAGCTATGCCTATAGGAACTACGTACCCCCGACACTTTGAACCCCGGCCTCCTTTGTAGATGCACTTTACCATCTTCAACTACAAGCATGTATGGAGATTTCAGGGTCACAGGATGAATGATGTAACACAACTCCGCAAATTATATGAACAGTAATGAACTAACTTTTACTACTTAGTTAAATAATGCTCTCTTAAGGCGTTACCCCCACTTGTAGCGCAAAAAAGGCCTTTTTCATGAATTTTTTAAAAGAAAACTACAAAACTTTTTTAATCGATCAATATACCATCTTAAAGAACACATCTTGAAGAACTTTCAGTAATTTTTTTATTGAAAAATATTACATTGTTTAGTGGCAAATGGCCGTCAATGAAATAATGTTTTTATATACACGGTTTGCGGTGACCAACATTGCGGCGAAGTGGATCATCTGAAAAAACAAATGCGGATGGATTTAGTCAAATATAAGTATAAACTAGTCTTTAATCGAAGGATTTTAAAAAATATTCATTTTTCACAAAATGGCGGACAGTCAAAGTTAATGGTTCGATTTTAACGAAAAAAAACGGCCGTTTTTTGGCTATCAAACGGCCATTTTTTTCGAAAAAAAAATCGAACGATCAAAGACTACATTTTTATGTATTAAATAAGCCTGCAAAATTTCAAGAAGATCGGTTCATTAGTGTTCGAGTAATCATGGTCACCGACTTCAGAAATGCCATTTTGAGAAAAACGCGTTTAAAGTTTCAATTTCAGTTTACACGAAGAAAATATTTTTTTTTGTAAACTTACATAGAGTCATCTATTCCGGGCCCATACAGAAGTATGGGCCCGGATACTTATACATCAAAAAAATGCAATAAAAAAAATCGATTTTTTCAAAATCGCAAGTGGGCGTAACCCCTTAACAAGTAGCCACACGTGTAGTGCGGGGGGACGCGCCAAGAAGTCGTTATAGTTACGACAAAACTTGTAGATTGCCTTCTCCTCTGGTTTTTGGTAAAAAGCAATCGGAGTGCCGCGCTAGGGCGACGACGCGAGGCACAGGTGCCAGCGACGCCGTACACGCAGTTCTGGTAACGCCATCTGTTGGAAAACAGCGAGAACTTATTCAACGTCCTAATATTTCGGCTGCTACATATCAGGGTTCTGCAAAACGCTGCTTTGTTTTCCGTGAGAGATGACGAAGATGATCTCAGATTATTTATCCCTTCATAGAAACTAAACCCTCATTGCCGTTGCAGGGCCACCGTAGCGATCAACGAATTCACATATAGCGAAGATAACGCTATTTTTTTTATTGCATTTATTTGAAGTATAAGTATCCGGGCCCATACTTCTGTATGGGCCCGGAATAGATGACTCTATGTAAGTTTACAATAAAAAATATTTTCTTCGTGTAAACTGAAATTGAAACTTTAAACGCGTTTTTCTCAAAACGGCATTTCCGAAGTCGGTGACCAAGATTACTCGAACACTAATGAACTGATCTTCTTGAAATTTTGCAGGCTTATTTAATACATAAAAATGTAGTCTTTAATCGTTCGATTTTTTTTTCGAAAAAAATGGCCGTTTTATAGCCAAAAAACGGCCGTTTTTTTTTTTCGTTAAAATCGAACCATTAACTTTGACTGTCCGCCATTTTGTGAAAAATGAATATTTTTTAAAATCCTTCGATTAAAGACTAGTTTTCTATTTTTATTGTATTTAGCATGATCTGCAGCATAGGCATTCGGCGATATTTATATCGCATTCTGCGTAAATCGCCGTCTAGGAATTTCCCCTAGCAATCATAGCTGACGCTCCGATCACCGTTTAGAGAGAGAGAGACAGATGCCGCATAGCAAAATTTAATAGATTATTGTGGAAAAATTACATGGTGGATCAGCTACAATTTTTGCAGGTGAATTCCGTATTAATCGAAGATTCGAATAAGAAGTTTTGTTTGTTGGATCAAACGACTAAACTTTACGTAAAGTTATCATTTCCGCCAAAGTTTTCGGTGGTTACGTTCGAGTTCGTGTATTTTAGGCTAACTTTCAACGTTCGTATCTCGAAAATGGTACGGTGGTGTGGCTTAATTTTTTTTTATTTCAATGTGGTTAATGACATATTATCTCTTTCTCACAAAAAATAGGAGGTTAAACTTTAGTCAATTTTTAAATTGTTTATTCCAAACAATGAATTACTCGTAAGACGCAAGTTTTTCAATGTTTTTATTATTCATAAAGAATTGACAAAAAAACAGCTAATTTAAATATGATGTTCGAATATTTTTATTACTCGCATATTGGACACTCGTGTACATGAATCATACGGTTTTTATTCGTTCAATTTTCTATACTTTCACCCTCTATCTTCTTTCTTTTTTGCGGAAATAACGATATTATATTAGAAATTTTCTGCGTAGTCTGTCTGATTTAATTTGCGGCGCGAAACGGCCACGGCATCGTGACACAAGAGGAACGAACCGCGACTTATTTATTATCGATGGAATTCGTCGAATAGCCTCGCGTCTTTTCACGGCGAAAAAAATATTTTCGGCAACGCACAGGACCAAGGAGACCGCGATACCCAGACACAGTACACCGAAAGTAACGGAAACGTGATCCAAGTCGATCACCAAACTGCTCGGGTGTCGGGTCTTCGATTCTCTCCCAGCTGTCGACATGTAACGCTTCTTTATCGCGTCCAACAATCCGAATTCTCGCAATTTCATGAGCCTGAAGGAAGTCGTCGGATCACAATATGGCGTATGCATTTTATGCGGAATTTGTGAATCTCGGAAAACGCGATGTTTTCATTCGTAAAATCAATGTTCTCTTCTCTTGAGGCGCTTATCGAACGTTTTCGCATATTTTCGAATCACGTTATAAAATAATAATAGTTATTGTGAATTTTTATTAACATTATAAGGGCTCAAAAATTACATCACTATTATAAGTTTTCTTCACTGAGAAAAAAAATCAATTGAATCAAAACAATATATTGGTTGATCTAAATAAATCTGCTGCTGCGGAGTGCCACCGATATATGAGATTGTTTCAATACTATAAAATATTGGAAAATGTGATTAATTTAAATAACATATTATTTTATTTGATAAAGCTCTTCTGTTCTCTGAATATCTACATTATCCTTCAAATAAAATTATATTCTATTGAAATCATTCTATATACAATCCGGAGATGTATTGGATGAAATAACTAAGCCGTTGCTACAAACATTTTTTATTTCGTACAAAAATATAATCATTAGAATTAATTATATCTTTACTAGATCGAAACGAATATGCCATGGGATGTAAGTTGTTTTAGTTTGTTTTAAATCTCAAATAAAAAGTGAGCATTGGAATGATCATACACGATAATAGTGGAGAGAATATCGATATCCAATGGAATCTCCATGGAGAGAATATCAGATATTCAACTGATTAGAACAGATACTAAACTTTGATCTTAGCCACAGGCCAAGAAGCGATACTCTTTAGTTTCTCCAGCGTTTAAGGGGTTACCCCCACTTGCGATTTTGAAAAAATCGATTTTTTTTATTGCATTTTTTGAAGTATAAGTATCCGGGCCCATACAGAAGTATGGGCCCGGAATAGATGACTCTATGTAAGTTCACAAAAAAAAAAAAATTTCTTCGTGTAAACTGAAATTGAAACTTTAAACGCGTTTTTCTCAAAATGGCATTTCTGAAGTCGGTGACCAAGATTACTCGAACACTAATGAACCGATCTTCTTGAAATTTTGCAGGCTTATTTAATACATAAAAATGTAGTCTTTAATCGTTCGATTTTTTTTCTCCAAAAAACTGGCCGTTTTATAGCCAAAAAACGGCCGTTTTTTTTCGTTAAAATCGAACCATTAACTTTGACTGTCCGCCATTTTGTGAAAAATGAATATTTTTTAAAATCCTTCGATTAAAGACTAGTTTATACTTATATTTGACTAAATCCATCCGCATTTTTTTTTCAGATGATCCACTTCGCCGCAATGTTGGTCACCGCAAACCGTGTATATAAAAACATTATTTCATTGACGGCCATTTGCCACTAAACAATGTAATATTTTTCAATAAAAAAATTACTGAAAGTTCTTCAATATGTGTTCTTTAAGATGGTATATTGATCGATTAAAAAAGTTTTGTAGTTTTCTTTAAAAAAATTCATGAAAAAGGCCTTTTTTGCGCTACAAGTGGGGGTAGCGCCTTAAATATTTTCAGTCCGCGCTGCGCTTACGAGAAACGAGCGCGCGTGCGGCCTCTAGCGGTTACTCCGAGAACTACGGGTTTCCTCACACCTATAATTTCGGTGGCGCTCGGCCATGATTTGGTTCAATTTTGTCAACCAAATGTGCAACAAACAAATTTTACTTTCGCATAATTTTTTTAACCAATATAGACATTTGCTTAATATTTTTCAATCAAAATAAAATATTAATATTTTAACGAATAATGTACTTAAAATCAATATCGGATATTGTGAAAACAATAAAATGACATATTTACTCAATAGAAATTTTATTTGAAGCAAACGAGCGAAATTCAATTTTTCTTGTGTACTCGAATCAACAATATTCATGTTATGAATTAAAACACTTTTTTCGCTCGTTGCAGAAATTGCATTCAAAACTATATAATTTGTTCGCGTTAATTTTTTAGATAGTTTCAATAATATATTTTTCTCGGCTAGCAATATATCTTTTCAATGAAAAAAAAATTCAATTTTATCATATTATTGAAGGCAATAGCGTTTTGTTTTGACTAACAAATTCGATTATTTACACTAACAATTTTACAATTGAATCAACGAAATTTCATTCAATAACACCAATGATATTGGATCAATGATTGTTTTTCTCGGTGTTGTGAAGTGTCAAAATGCAACGCAAATGGGCAAGTTGATAAACGGGATGGTGCAAGAATTTTAATGACTTCAGGAGAAATATTACCCCGTATCGAGACTCTTCCAGTGTACGACCCTTCTGCTGAATCCTGCAGCTATTGGTGTTAGATAATAGTAATCACCTACGGCCACTACGCGGCATTTTCTCGTTCCTCTAGCCGCGACCGCGTCCTCGGTGTCGAAAAACACATATTTATTCGGGTTGTCGCAAACTTTGTCGTACAACTCATTGACATTTGTAACGACTGTCAAACGCGGAGATCTCTTGATACGTCCGAATATTGGCATCGCGAAACGACTCTGAAAAGAATCATTTCGTGGCCAATATTTCATGTGTGAGTATATATTATTTATAATTATTAATATTCAATGGTTACATCGATATTATTCTTACCATTCGTATATATTCAACATGAACATGTATATTCATACGTCATTAATAATGTTAGGTTTGTTGAATATATTTCTTATCACTAATGTTTCTTCGTACATGTATCGTATATTATACGGCACACTAGGGTACATTCGTGCCTCACGAATTATGTAAAAGTACTCAATTTTGCCAATTTGAAATTTTCTTTTCCTTCGGATCAAACTTTGACACACTTTACGAATTTTCTGAAATTTCTAAATGGTACCATCGTCGTCCTCGTTGAAAGACGAAGAAAATCATGTGCTTCCAAAAATTGTATTCGCTATTTATAACCCCGATAATCGGGTCCAACGCGTGGGGTACATTTGTGCCCCAGTGTGTCTTCAAGAGGCCAAAAAATAAGTGTACCATTCTAGGGTTAAGGTCATATTCTAGGGCGAACACCCATTTTTACGATGATTTTTTGAGAATGACATGTAGAGAAACGGCTAAATCTACAATGTTAGTATTTCACAGTTTTACAATTTGAAGTAACATCTTTTGAAGTTTGAAGTAACGTCTTAATTTTTTTAAAGCATTTTATTGGAAATTGTCCATGATATTTGATGTTGCGCAGGTAATGTGGCAATATTTGTTTATCGCCCGGCATTGTGATCTAAAACAAACTATGCGTTTGAATTCAAGTTTTAACCAATGTGGTTATTGTTCGGCCCCCCATCTTTTTTGTTGCTTTATAATTACTATTTCTCCGGGCTGCGAGAAGCGAACCTTTTATTGTAAAAAACAGAGTAATCTTTTCCGAACCTCGCCATTTCGTAAATTATTCCGAAATTTTTATTGGCGGGCCGAACGATGACCACATTAGAAAACAATAGAATATTTAAAAAATCGTTTGTTTCAGACGACAAGAACGGCCGCAATCACAACGTCCAACGATAAAAAAATTTCGCGACATGACCTGGGCAACATCAAATATCATGAAGAATATTGAATAAAATGCTTTGAACATTTGTTAAATGTTACTTCAAACATGTATAAACATAACTGTGAAATACCAACACTGTAGATTTAACCGTTTTTCTAAATTTATTTCCCAAAAAATCACCATGGAAATGGGTGTTTACACTAGAATATGGCCTTAAGTATTAATTATTATGAGATACACTGAGAAAAAAAACCAATTGAATCGAAAAAATACATTGGTTGACCCAAATAAATGTCTGATCGCGGAGTGCCACCGATATATGCCATTGTCATTTACAATACTATAAAATATTGGGAAATGTGATTGATTTTAATAACATATTATTTTATTTTAAAATCTTATGTTCTCTTCATATCTCCATTATCCTTTAAAAAAATGATAATCCATTGAAATCATTCTATATACAATCTGTAGATGTATGGATGAAATAATTAAGCGATTGCTACAACAATTTTTATTTCGTACAAAAATATAATCAATAGAATGGATTATTTCTTTACTACATCAAAACAAATATGCCATGAGACGTAACAATTTTGTACTCCGTACAATATCAAAAGTGCAATATCATGCAGCTAGTATGAGATAGAGACAAGTGTATATCATGATTGAAATATCAACAATATGGATCCCAAAAATAATGGTATTTTGTTGCCACCAGGTACAGGTGTCATCTGCAGCAACGCTTTTAATCTCTGATAGAAAAAAATATTATATTCGATGAAATAAATGTTCATTGCAATCAAAAGAATATATTTGTGAATTCGAAAAATCATGTTTTTAATATGATTCCATGTGCACTTGCAAAAATTTCTTGATTGTTATAAATAAAAGAACACTCGCGAAAATTGTTGAAAATATTAGAAAAATCGCATGCAGTTCTTTGGAATAGGATAGGACTGTCACAATAAAGTGTTTTATCAAATTCGTTTTATTAAAAAAATGAAAAGTTAAATTTTTGTTAACCTTAAATAAAAAGTGAGCTTTAGAATCATCATTCACGATAATAGTGGAGAGAACATCAGATATCCAATGGAATATCCATGGAGAGAATATCAGATATTCAACTAATAAGAACAGATACTACACTTTAATCTCAGCCACAGGCCAAGAAGCGATATTCTTTACAGTTTCTCCGGCGTTTAAGTAGACTTTCGGTTCGCGCTACCCTTACGAGAAACGAGCGCATGTGCGGCTTCTAGCGGTTACTCCGCGAACTACAGGTTTCCTTACACCTACAATTTCACACCAAATGCGCGAGAAACAAATTTTATTTTCGCATAATTTTTTATCCAATTCACACATTCGCTTAATACTTTTCAATCAAAATAAAATATTAATATTTTAACGAATAATGTAGTTGAAAATCAATATCGGATATGGTGAAAGCAATAAAATAACATATTTACTCAATAGAAATTTGATCTGAATCAAACGAGCGAAATTCAATTTTTCTTGTGTACTCGAATCAACAATATTCATGTTATGAATTTAAACGCTTTTTTGTTCGTTGCAGAAAATGCATTTAAAACTATATACATCAATACATTGTTCTCGGCTAACAATATATCTATTGAATGAAAAAAAAAAACATTTTATTTTATCATGATATCAAAGTCAATAGCGTTTTGTTTGGAGTAATAAATACGATTACTTACACCAACAATTTTACAATTGAATCAACGAAATTTCATTCAATAACTCCACTGATATTGGTTTGATGATTTTTTTTCTCGGTGTATGATTATGTGCCAGAGAAATTACGGAACAAAAATGTTTCTCAAAATTCAGCACGTTAATAGCAGTGTGGCGGTATCATGCTTGCCTTGATGGTGATGTGGGGTGCTGATCCCTCCAAAACGACTATATGAAAGTTCGTGTTGTCCAGAAGGGTTTCGAGATCGTGGAAGGGCTCTTCGAAGGATTCCTCGGTCATTTCGTTAATCAAACGTGAATTGTATGCAATGAGAGTCAGAAAGGCAAAAGCGCAGATTGTAAAATTCAACATTTTCGAACCGCTGCCACTCCTATCGGACGAACTGCCTGTAGTTGAAGAAAAAAGACGAAAGGTCAGTTGGGTGCCGGAAACTTGTTTAAATCAAAAAGCCTTTTGGCTTTTCTTTCCGGAACAAATTATTTGACAGTGTCGACAATCATTTTATTTGAAATTAGTAAAGGTCGATTTTTATGAATTATTTCGGATCTTTATATCAAAGGGTCACAAGATTAGAGGGGAGGGGGAATAATTGATTTATTTAAACGCTGATCACCTGGTTGATTGCACATCGTGGAAAAACTGTAAAACAAGTGAGCGAAAAAACTTTCGGCTTGTAAATTCTTTCCCCGATGTCGTATTAAAATTCCCTGCGTCACGACACTTGCAACACTCAGAGTGACGATGAACGCGAAGATCAAAGTCCATACGTCCGTCCCGAGCAAACGAAACATCCAGGTACGATGGCCCTTCCATTGGCCGTAAGCAAAGATTCTCATACTGGGTAGTAACATGAACATAAATTGGTAACAACATTATCGAAATTCAATTTATCAATAGAACAATTAATTTATACTGGAATGATAAAAGCAATTAATTCATAAACATGGTGGATCAATTAAATAACTATTTTACATATATAGTACTCCTTAATCGATTTAAATAGTAATGAATTAATAACTAATCATTAAAAATAATCTTTAACAAGTAAAAGTTAATTAATGAAAATTCACGATTAAAAAATTTGATCCCGATATTTGCCAGTTTGTTTAATTCGGAACTGGCACCAAAAACTCATACACATTTTGCAAAAACTTCATTTGCCGTCGTTTCGAAAAGTTCCGAGCCCATGTTTATTCCAAATCATGCACAAAAAGTTTCGTCTCGGAAAGCTCTTTCTACGAGTAATCAACCAAATATGCCAAATTATAGCAACTCTTGCCTGGACATCCATAAAACCGTGCTGAAACGGACAGCGTTGAGACGTGTGATGTAGACGACGAGTTTGGGTATGATATCCGTCTGGTTGAGTCTAGCGAGCTCGAGAATACCTGTGTAAGTTCCATTCGGGTTTGACGCACCCAAAGAAGGTTCCGCGCTTTTGCTCAAAATTATTCTGTAAAAATGTATAATTCGAAAATAAAATTTTGCTCTTTAATTTTTGTCGCTTCTTAGTGTGACAAAACTCATTCGTTGAAGTGGAAGAGATCGATGTCTTTTAGGGTATTTATCGATTTTGTTGAATCAATATTATTGATTTACATTGTAATGCATTGTATTATGTGTGTTCATTTCTTTTTCTTTTTTATTTTCAATGTTTCTTCACGTGCTCTTGCGGATTCTTACGACCTCAATCCTTTCACTTTTATCCCGTACTTGTCACTGCACTATTCACGGTTCCTGAGGGAAAGAAAGAGGAGAGGGGAGGGGGAGAGAGAGAGAGAGAGAGAGAGAGAGAGAGAGAGAGAGAGAGAGAGACAGAGAGAGAGAGAGAGAGAGAGAGAGAGAGAGAGAGAGAGAGAGAGAGAGAGAGAGAGGCTTCTAGTAACATGTTCCACATCTAAATACTGCACAGGCGGCAAATTCAAATTCCAAATGATCAAAGACATACGTGAAGTTCAAAAAGTTGGCTAAGGTTGTCCAGACGTCGCCGCAAACACCTGTTATCTTGGTGTCGTTATCGTAGTATTCGAAAAAGCCAAGATCCTGCAAAAATATTTTCAACAAACCGGACAAAAGAAAAATAAAAATTGATCGCGATCTATATAGCAAGATTGTTTTTTTTTTCAATAGCGATATTATATTGGACCTCGTAATATGTGATATTCAAAGGTTGACCGTTGAAGTCTCGAATTCCCGGCCATTTATTTCGCAAAGAGTTATTTGAATTCTCGGGCTCGTGCCCTCTCGACAAACGAGCAATGGGTTCAAAGTTATTCGAACGTTTGTTCCACCTCAAATCGGTCCAACTCGTCACGAATTTTTCGCAAGCAATTGTCACAAATACGACAATAAACAAATTCTTCCTCGCCATTGTCCGTATCTGCAATTGCCGCTGATGTTTATTCGCGAATCGCTCGTGTCATTATGTATGTTGGACGGGAGTCGTTTCGAAAGATTTTGCTAATTGCACGTCGTACCAAGATGTGTCTGGAGACCGAACTGAATTGTCATTTGATGCCTGGTTGCGAGGGCAAAAAACGTTGACGAAAGGGCACGTATACACTTATCTGATTGAACAGAGTTGCACACAGGGCGAGTGCGCGATATTCGTGAAAATTTACGGCGTTTTCCTTGTCCACCGCGAGAGATCGATGCAATTATCGGCCAACGATCGATGTCGTGATAGAACGACGTTTGATGGCATTTTTATTTTCGCGTGACTCAATCGCCGACTACACTTATTGTTTGCGACGATCGAAACTAGAATATGAAATAAAATTCTAATTTGGGCGGTACAAATTATTTCACTTTATAGTAAATATTCGGGAGCGGGCCTTCTGCTAGAATCAGGCTAATTTTTCTTTGAATAGTCTTATATATATATATATATATATATATATATATGTATGTATATGTATATGTATATGTATATATATATATATATATGTATATGTATATGTATATGTATATATATATATATATATATATGTATATGTATATATATATATATATATATATATATATATATATATATATATATATATATATATATATATATGTATATGTATATGTATATATATGTATATGTGTGTGTATGTATATATATATATATAACTCAAACAAACCCAAACCAAAAAATAACGAAAAAAATTAACCTGATTCTAGCAGGAGCTTCACTTCCGAATATTTACCCACTTTATCTACAATTGAAAAATTCCGTACCATGGTAATTTCGATAAAATTGAATTATCGATTGAAAACGAAATCCATTAAAATTGAACTATCGTAATTGCCAATTTACGATAAAAATGAATATTCGATTAAAAATGCTATCCATTATAATTGAAGTTTCGTAACCACGAAATTACGATAAAAATGAATTATCGATTAAAAATGCAATCCATTAAAATTGAATTATCGTAATTACCAAATTACGATAAAAATAAATTATCGATTCAAAATGTAATCCATTAAAATTGGACTATCGTAATTACCAAATTAGGATATAATGAAGTATCGATTAGGGAATTGGTAATTACGATAAAAATGAATTATCGATTAGAGAGAATTTTTGTAACGTTTCAACATTGAAATGGGTACTTGGTGCCTTTCCGCAATTTTGTATTACGCTAATGGAACACTCATTGCACAGATGTATTGAACAATATCGATTTGGTTTCACTCGGCTCGCGTGTCTTTAGTGCTTACGTTCGTAACGTTTGATCAGTAGCGGTCGACGATTCACCTTTAATGGTAATTGCTAATGGTGCAGTAGGCTATCGAGCATTTAAATCACATTCTTCGTCGCACGATTTACATCAAATTTTGCAGTTGTCAAAGATAAGAATGGCGCTGCGTTTCCATATTTTCGTTTTTTTTTCCAGGGAGCTAACATCGTTTACGATTTTTTTCCGATTTTACCATTTTTACGAAGCCAAAGTTTAACGTCTCTGTTTTAATAATTTCTGTTGATATCCTCTATCCTGGTAGATGGATAAGAGCGCTATAAAATCCGAGCCCGTGTGGAGTTGGAGATTCCGGAGGCTCGGGTCTTGTGTGCGAGCGAGTGAGGCTCCCAAAATGTGGAGTTCCGAGCGGGATCGAAGTGATTGCGTCGCGGTAGAGTCAAAGTCCCGGAATAATAGAATTTTGTGTTCGAGTTGTTGTGGCGATCTCAAATTACGTAGATTATGTAACTTTCCCCACGTGTAGAGGTTAACGTGATTTCCACGTGATTGTTAAATAAACGTAAATGTTTCGAAACTGTTGTGTGATCAAACTCCTAATGATTCTGCAAGTTCAGCTAGCGTGTACCATGAGTCTTCATGAAGCCTCCAAGTCAACACATCAAAATCATTATTTTTGAAGCGTCTAAACCAATCTCTGCGTGTTGTTTCCGACAGAGCATGGTCGCCGTAAGTCTCAACAAGAATTCTGTGTGCCTCAGCTGCAGATTTAAAAATAAACAAAGTAGTGCAGTAAAATTCCCTGCAAATACTCTTTCTTGGCACGAAGTGTGGCATGTTTAACACTATGAAAAAAGTTGTTTACAATTCGGCGAAATGACATACACTGAATTTTAATCTTGCTTAAGTAGGGCAGGACGGGGTTCGAAGTGCCGGGGGTAAGTTGTTCCTCCAAGCGACAACAACTCTTATTCGTCGCCTAGTCGCTTAAGGGGTCAGTCCACTTTGAAAATGTCAAAAAAACGATTTTTTTAACTGTTTTCGTAAGTATATGCATTCAGAAATATTGTGTCAACATTTTATGAAAATCCGAGCTCTCTAAGTATTTTTTTTACCAGAACGTCAGGACCTCATTTCGTCTACCTCATTTCGTCTACCTGAGCGTATAGCGCGCTCGGCCGACCCATAACCCAGGTAAGAGTTTTTCATACTAAAAACTTCAAACGCGTTTTTCTCGAAACAACGTTTTCAAAATCTAGCCCCATCGCATCTCTAAAACTAAGAAAACGATTCTCTTGAAATTTGAACCGCATATTGTAAACATGATTCGCAACAAGATGATCCTCGATGGTTAAAAAAATTTGATATTTACTCTTTTTTTGCGAAAAACTGCGAAAAAACGTGTTTTTGTACTTTTTTCGTTTTTCATCCGCCATTTTTTTATTTTTTGATAAAACTTTGTATCCGATGGTCATTTTGTAGCTGCTGTCATACTGAATCTAATGGACTTTGATTTTTTTGTTGCAGACAAGCCGTTGCCGAGTTGTGATGGAGCTACCTAGCGCACCTATTTTTGAGGCGTTACGTTAAACTATAGTTTTTGTACTTAAGGGGTTACCCCCATTTGCGATTTTGAAAAAATCGATTTTTTTTATTGCATTTTTTTGAAGTGCAGTTTTTTTGATGCCCGGAATAGATGACTCTATGTAAGTTTACAAAAAAAAATATTTTCTTCGTGTAAACGAAAATTGAAACTTTAAACGCGTTTTTCTCAAAATGGCATTTCTGAAGTCGGTGACCAAGATTACTCGAACACTAATGAACCGATCTTCTTGAAATTTTGCAGGCTTATTTAATACATAAAAATGTAGTCTTTGATCGTTCGATTTTTTTCGTTAAAATCGAACCATTAACTTTGACTGTCCGCCATTTTGTGAAAAATGAATATTTTTTAAAATCCTTCGATTAAAGACTAGTTTATACTTATATTTGATTAAATCCATCCGCATTTTTTTTTTCAGATGATCCACTTCGCCGCAATGTTGGTCACCGCAAACCGTGTATATAAAAACATTATTTCATTGACGGCCATTTGCCACTAAACAATGTAATATTTTTTAATAAAAAAATTACTGAAAGTTCTTCAAGATGTGTTCTTTAAGATGGTATATTGATCGATTAAAAAAGTTTTGTAGTTTTCTTTAAAAAAATTCATGACAAAGGCCTTTTTTTGCGCTACAAGTGGGGGTAACGCCTTAAAAATGACTTAAAATGAATTAATTTTTTTTTATGTATTACAAGACTATTTATCAAGCCCTATTTATCAAGCCCAACTTTTATATTCATATCTGTTATAAAATCCTTTTAAAAAATCTCGAAAATAGCCTTTTTTAGTTGCTCCAAAGTGGACTGGTCCCTTAAATGGCTGCTGGAACAGTGCAATGGTATGGCGTTTTGCGACTCACTTGACACTTATTGCCATCCCTATTCTTTGCGAAGCTATGCGTATCGGAACAACGTACCCCCGGCACTTTGAAGCCCGGTCTCCTTCTTTGTAGATGCGTTACCATCTTCAACTACACGCACGCAGTTCTGGTAACGCCATCTGTTGGAAAACAGCGAGAACTTATTCAACGTCCTAATATTTCGGCTGCTACATATGCAGGGTTCTGCAAAACGCTGATGTTTTTTCCGTGAGAGATGACGAAGATGATCTCAGATTGTTTATCACTTCATAAAAACTAAACCCTCATTGCTGTTGCAGGGCCAACGTAGCGATCGACGAAATTACACATGGCGAACATAAATCTAGGGTCCCAGCGGATTTTATTCTACATATTATAGATATCGGTAAAAAATCTAATTCTCCTCGATGTCGAGAATTACATAATTATCAGTTAACGTATAAAAGAGGTGTTGCGTTACTCTAGGGAGTATGTGTTTCCTAACCAAGAAACGGCGCATTTGTCATGTTACGAAGATGTGAAAATAGGACGACAGTTTTTAAGGTAATCCTATCGCCAGGCTTCAATTCGCAGGATTTTCATTTTTTTCGAGCTTCACTAAATATATTAATAATCGTCTCTGTAAAATTTCAGGGTCGGTTATCGACCTCATTACGGAGAAAAGAAATATTAAAATTGCGGGTTTTTGTGAAGGAATTCCAAGACGACATACAAAAACCCAATTTCCGGTCGCTACAAAAGTGTATATAATAGTGGGAATCCGTCAGATTCTTAAAAATCATCAGATTTACATACTTAACACTTGTAGTAATCCAATGCTCTCAGAAATAATTACGCTTATTGACCTAATTTTTATGTAATATCAAGTTACTTACTACTTGCTACGATAAAGAGACGTGATAGGAAGGCAACAGCTGACTGTAGACCTAACCTCATCTCACTCATTCGAATTTCCACACATATTTCATTTTTAACCGACATATTTCGCCGAAGCAAATTTTCCACGCTTTTTACCAGTCGTAGCCCGAATACAATGCTTTATATTTCCCGCACCTGACAGTGCTTTGACAGATCGACGTTGAAAAGCACGGAGGTTAAACTCGCCTGGTTGAGTAAAAAGCACGGTCTTACATACAGGTCTGGAAACGAAGCCAGATTTCAATGGAGTCGTGAGGCACCGTTACGAGCTTCACTTTTCATTCCGCTCGTCGCCACCGCCGTCGCTACTATCGGCGAGTACCTCCCACCCACGGTCTTCTGTGATCTCTCCCTTCGCCCCTTCCCATGTCATAACTTTTTGATTACACGTTCTCGATATCCTCTGTTTGCGTCGCGTCAACGAGCATTTGTAGTTTAAAATATTCATAAAGCTTGGGAAGGTGGACCGTTGTTTCAGGGTATTATTGAAAACTTGTCGACATGCCGAAGGTGTGTGCGGTACGCACGTGTCACACCGGGTGTTCAATAAAGGTATTTGTATATCGATCATCGAAAGAAACTCGGAATAAAATTCGAATGAAAATCCATTTCATTCGAAAAAGGTAAGTATTTTTATTTATTTAAAAAAATTTTATATTGGTCTTCTTCCAGCCATACAGGATCTTCCCCTTTTTACAAGCCCCACTTCTATTCTCTTCCACAATCCCCCCTCCTTATTCCACAATTATTTCTCATCTACCTCTATTCCCCCTTCGCCCCCCCCCCCCCGCGAAAAAGGTAATGTGTATTTCGGATCATCGAGAAGAGTGAGAGAGACGGACGGAAGCTGTTCTGTCTTTGTCGCACCGTACACGCCGATAGCAATGCCACGTAGTGGCGAAAATTGGAAACAAACGTGAGTTCGTTAACGGTGCCTACCCCCACCACGGTCGTTTCCAGACCTGTATGTAAGACCGTGGTAAAAAGAGACGGAGATAGAACCAATGTTGCCAAATATCAAACCTAGAAATACTGCGCGAATCGTTGGAATAACTATTTTTTCATTTTTCTAATTAAGGCGGTCCTTTAGTTTCTCGGGTCGAAAAAATCAATTTTTTTTTTCACAAATCACATCTACAACATGTGTAGAAAATGTGTGCCAAAGGAATTTTCGATATTCGAAGTGGTTCACAAGTTACGGCCCTGGAACGGAGCAGGTATACGGAGCAGGTATACTTTCAAACGCGTTTTTCTCGAAACACCATTTTTCGAAACGGTGACCACGATATTTCAGAAACTACTGCACCGATCTTGTTCAAATTTATACAGCATCTTTAATATGTTATAAGCCAGCGATTGAACTAGGATTATCATGATTGCTTCGATAGTTTTTTTTGTACGAGCGAAAAACTTAAGAAAAAATGAGTAAAAAATAGAATGTAATTTTCAAAAGTGTATAAAAAAGTCAATTTTTGTAATTTAGAATTCACTCTAGTTCGATCGTTAGTCTTAAATATGAAGATTAAAATGCCGTTTGGTTTTTTGATTTCGGATAAGCAGAACAGCCGCAATCTTGGTCACCGTCAACCACCTCTTTTACTTGATGTCTTCCTGTCGGCCACTATAACTTTTATTCTATTATATATTTTGACTTCAAAAAATTTGTAAAGCTTATTTAAATGTTAATAAAGATTATGCAAAAACAATGAGATTGATTATTTCGATGCTTTGCCCGTAAAAAATTATTGAAAAAGCCGTAAAAAACAGCCGAGAAACTAGAGGACCGCGTTAAATGTGAACATTCATTAAACAGTTTTCACATGGAAAATTTTGGTTAGTACAAATTGTTTTTTTTTTGCATATGTTAAAAATATAAATTGTACAAGTCTCAAGTATGATGAGTGGTGTGACTAGTGTGAAGCGATAGGATTACCTTAAGGAAACAAATCGTTGTTCGAGTACATAGGTATCTTGACGTCTCAAAATTCTACACGTAAGACTACAAATTCTACTCTAATCTTGCATGGGTATATGATAGCTCAGAGCGCTAATGATGGAAGCTACATAGTTTTTTGTAGCATACGGGTCTTTTTCTCGTTGTAATTTTGTTAAGGTTTTGCTCCACCCTGAGACGCTCCGAAAGAATTGGAATTGAGGTCGTATTGTAGTATGAGCACCCATTTTCAAGATGATTTTTTGAAAATTAAATTTAAGGAAACGGTTGAATCTGCAGTGTGAGTAGTAAACATTTATATTTATACATCCTTGAAATAACATCTTAAATTTTTTCAAAGCATTTTATTCGAAATTGTACATGAAATTTGATGTTGCACAGGTCATGTTGCGAATATTTTTCATCGTCGGGCGTTGTGCTTGCGGCCGTCCTTGTCATCTGAAATAACCGATTTTCTTTAAATCCTATTATTTATAAATGTGGTTCTTGTTCAGCCCTTCATCTTTCGATAGCTTTATAATTACTATTACTCCGGGCCGCAAGAAATCAAAATTTTATTGTGAAAATCAGAGAACTCCTTTTCAAGCGCCGCCATTTCGTAATTTATTCCTACAATTATTTATTAGTGGGCCGAACGACAGCCACATTCGTAAAGAATAGATTTTTTTAAATTCCTATGTTTCGGATGACAAGGACGGCCGCAATCATAATGCCCGACTATGAAACACTTTCACGACATGACCTGCGCAACATCAAATATCATGTACAATTACGAATAAAATGCTGTGAAAAAATCTAAAAGGTTACTCCAAACATGTATAAATATAATCGTGAAATACTTACAAGCACGGTTGCAAATAATGCATTACTTTTTGTAATGCATTAGCGTTTTCATTACTCATTACTTTACATTTTGTAATGAAAAAAAATTCATTACCCATTACATTACATTCAGTAATGTAAAAAAATTTCATTACTCATTAATTGGAATTTGAAATGTAAAAAATTTCCATTCCTTGTTACATTACGTTTTGTAATGTGAAATATTTTCATTACCCATTACAATGTAATGGGTAATGGAATTTTTTTACATTACAAAATGTAATGTATGGAGTAATGGATTTTTTTTACATTACAAAATGCAATGTAATGAGCAATGGAATGTTTTCACATCACAAAATATAAGGTAATGAGTAATGAAATTTTTCACATTACTAATGCAATGCAATGTAAAAAATCTCCATTACTCATTACAATGTAATGAGGATTATTATTCGTTCCCCATTAGGGGCTACGGTTTTTGTAGTGGGTAGATCTGACCCGATGGGAAACGAATAATAATCCATATTACCGTGTAATGAGTAATGAAGGTTTTTTACATGTGAGTAATGGAACAAATTCCATTACTCACTACCTTATATTTTGTAATGTAAAAATGTACATTACCCATTACAATGTGATGTGTAATGAAATGTTTTGTCATTACACATTACATTGCATTTTGCAATGAAAATGTTTTACATTACAAAATGCAATGTAATGAGTAACGGAAATTATTTACATTACAAAATATAATGTAATGAGTAATGGCATTTTTTTACATTATTGAATATAATGTAATGGGTAGTGAAATATTTTTTCATTGCCCATTAAAAAGGTAATGAATAATGCATTACTTTTTCATTACAAATTTCGCAACCCTGCTAACAAGGAACATCCTTCAGGTGATACCCTTCGATTTTGTTGAAATTTGGATATGTTATAAAGCACCGAAATGTAAGCGATACGTATTTTTTTCATCGGCGGAAAAAAGGTTTTAAGGGCTTAAACGCACTCTCAAAAATGGGGATGTTTTTCGTCGATAACGTTTTAACAGTACGAGATATTTAAAAAAATCAAATTGCAACAATGTTTATTTTTTTGTGCACTATACATTGGAGATGAGAACGATAACGCTATCGACGAAGAACGAAAAACACCCCTAATTTCGAGGGTTCGTTTCACCCCTTAAAACCGTTTTCCGCCGATAAAAAAAATTACGTATCACTTATTTTTCGGTGCTTTATAACATATCCAAATTTCAACAAAATCGAAGGGTGTCAGCTGAGGGATGTTCCTTGTAAGACTCTACATTTCATCGTTTCTCTAAATTTAATTCTCAAAAGATCACCTTGAAAATGGGCGGTCACACTAGAATACGCCCTCAAAGATTATTTCACTATCCAACTATTAAATGTAATTTTTCTTCAAATTCCTATGTTTTCAACATGTATTTAAGAACAATTCGTAAAAATTTCGTTTTTAAATGTGAAAGAATAATTTCGTTATGCGTTGTCCTAAAGCTCTTCTCCCGTTACGCGCGCTGATGGCTGTAATCTTTCCGAGGTTCATCTGGAAAAACAATGCACTTATTCAGTGATAACATAGCTGTGGTATACGATAGGGATTAAAGGAAATTATTGCGTTCGGTATAAATCCCATTCGGTTATTGCCCCAAACCGTTAATATTTAAAAAATGTATCACGAAGAAAGGGTTAAGGGATAACGCCACTCTAGGATTTTGCATAAATCGTTCTTTTTTGTTCAAAAAATACTTTGGGGTCATAAAAACAGTGTGCAGTTAGTCCTGTAGCCAAAAAAATGTTTTAAAGCTTCAATTATGGATTTTGCCGCAGCGCCTCGGACTCCTTTCAGGCACTTCGTACTTAAGGGGTTACCCCCACTGGCGATTTTGAAGAAATCGATTTTTTTATTGCATTTTTTTGAAGCGCAATTTGAAGTGCAGTTTTTTTTTCGATGCCCGGAATAGATGACTCTATGTAAGTTTACAAAAAAAAATATTTTCTTCTAAACTTCTTCTTCTTGTAAACTGAAATTGAAACTGTAAACGCGTTTTTCTCAAAATGGCATTTCTGAAGTCGGTGACCAAGATTACTCGAACACTAATGAACCGATCTTCTTGAAATTTTGCAGGCTTATTTAATACATAAAAATGTAGTCTTTAATCGTTCGATTTTTTTTTCGAAAAAAAAAATGGCCGTTTTATAGCCAAAAAACGGCCATTTTTTTCGTTAAAATCGAACCATTAACTTTGACTGTCCGCCATTTTGTGAAAAATGAATATTTTTTTAAATCCTTCGATTAAAGACTAGTTTATACTTATATTTGACTAAATCCATCCGCATTTTTTTTTCAGATGATCCACTTCGCCGCAATGTTGGTCACCGCAAACCGTGTATATAAAAACATTATTTCATTGACGGCCATTTGCCACTAAACAATGCAATATTTTTCAATAAAAAAATTACTGAAAGTTTTTCAAGATGTGTTCTTTAAGATGGTATATTGATCGATTAAAAAAGTTTTGTAGTTTTCTTTTAAAAAATTCATGAAAAAGGCCTTTTTTGCGCTACAAGTGGGGGTTACGCCTTAAACGCGTTTTTCTCGATACCACTTTTTTTTAAATGGGAGGACGGATTACTCGTACACCTTTGCATGGATCGATTTGAAATTTTGATAGTAGCTTCAGAATTACATTCTCTGTTGGAGTACGTAGCCGTTTTTTAATTAAATGTTCTTAATTTCCGCTAAACCAATTCCAAGCACTCTAAATGCAAAAAAAATCGTCCATTCACCCCCTACGTCTTGCTATCGATATGCGCGGGTTTCAATTTATAGAGACGGGGTCGCATGACTTATAGGATATACTTAATTCGAATCTTAGTCCAGAAGCAGATGAAGGATTTTACGTTGGTTTAAAATATTCTGAAAAGTACAAACTTTACGAAAATATTTGTTATTAGTCAAGGTGGCGTAACCTGTTAAAAAGCGTGCGGAAATTATTCACAAATTTGCCTAATCGTTCATTAAATATATATTAGAAGCAGTTTAGTTTTATTGTTTTTTCGTAACGGCTAAACTCACTCTCATAGTTGATGCAGACTTTGTTACATTCCTCGATTGTAAGAAAGTTATTTCTGTTGCCCCTACATCCACTGTAATCGAAGAAATGACAATGTTCGGTTTTCGGATCGAAGTACACCCTTTTGTACCGGCCATTGCAATCTCCAACAACGATCGGTTCGTTGCATATCTCTGTAAAAATGTAATTAATATCAACAATGCGCGTGAAAAATGAGACGAACATTGATTTTAGAGTTGCACCCAAAAATTTCGAGATTCCCTAAATAAATGTATACAACGATGCTTCACCACCAGCCAATCGAGCAAGTGCGTGAACTAAATGTTTAAATTACTATCGCAGCAACGAGTCATCGGTAGGGTAGAATTAAGGTATCTCATGACGGCCTGAACCCATGTCACATTCGATGTTGGCGGTCGAACAATCCGACGATTGGCGAATTTTGCTTTGCAATGATAGGAAGAGACGACATCGACGGATCAAAAAGGAATTCCGCTATGAACGCTTGGCTAGCACGAGCCAGTGTCAGTTACACCCGTGGCAACTTTCCTGATGCCTCTTGCTGAAAACTCTTCGGGCCAAGAAGATCGATAGGCCGTGCTTTCGCAGTCTCTACGCATATTGAACATCAGGTCAAGACAGATTGTTTACTTGTGCTCTACTCAGAGTCTTTGGCCTGGCTGAGCAGGCCGCAGGACACTTGGATTATTTTTTGACAGATGTAAAGCGCTGGTCAAATCACTCGCCTGACAGTGCTAGCCGTTGATTCTAGTCTGGCGCAATAATGGACTCAGCATCATTGGGTATCAAGAAATACGGAAATAGATTGTTAGTTCTTTGCACTCGTGGCTTTTTTCGCTCGGGTAGTTAGAGGTGAGCGAGAGTCACCTCTCGACTGCAAAGGGTTAAAATATCCGATACCGTAAAACGGGGCTACTTTGAACAGGTTTTGGGAGTTTTTTGGAGGTAACTTTTTTTAACATCCTGGATACCAACTTTTCTTGCTCCAATAGAACAGTGTGTTCTTTGGCTATCAAATGTATAAGAAAGTCAAGCTCCACCCCCCCCCCCCCCAAAATTTGATGTATACATTTTTTAAAGTGTCAAAGTATCCCTAAGTAGTGTAAAGGAGTCAAAGTTGTGTAAAGGAGTGTGGGGCTTCTTTGACAGGGCATTGAAATGCAACTTATGTCAAAGATTAAGGGTTACTTCGGAATCATTTTGATAAAAATGTAATATTTGATGCATTATACATGGAATTAAATGAAAAACAACGATTTTCTATAACTAAATTGTCATCGTTATTAAGGCAGCAGAACTGGAACAATTTTAGTTCGATCGACTTGAAATTTGAACTGTAGCTTCTTAGATTGCTTCAACTGTCAAGTACGAGCGCTTTTTTCGATGAATCGAAAATTGTAAAAAATATATCATTTTTTAGATGAAAATTGTGGTCGAAAAACGAACTTTTTGTCAAACTCGTCTCTATTTTTCTTTAATTATTTTTTTATTCCTCCCGTACTTGACTGCTAAAAATAATATAATTAAGGATAGGTACCTGAGTAAACGGCGAGAAACACAGGTAAACTTCGGGAATTTTTATCTCAAAAACTAATGTTTCGATTGGATCCGGTTTTTTTATTGAAAAATATGTACATTGAGGAATGTTTAGGATTTTTTAAAAATAAATTCGTTGACTGGAAGCGATTCAAACGCGATTATCACGAAACATCGTTTTCAAAGTCGGTGCCAGATGTACCTCGAAAACGGTTTGTCCGATTTTGTCCAAATTTGGATACAATATTCTTCGATAGTTTTTCTCGTTCGCCACGTAGGGGTTTTTCATTTGATTGAACCATTGCTTTTTTTATGCAACGTGTATGCAATCCAAAATCGTCGGAAATTGCGAACGAAAAACGAATGTTAAATTAAAACGGTCGCAATTCCGTCAAGAATGACAATTTCAAAAAAATCCTACGTGGCGAACGAGAAAAACTATCGAAGAATATTGTATCCAAATTTGGACAAAATCGGACAAGCCGTTTTCGAGATACATCTGGCACCGACTTTGAAAACTATGTTTCGAGATAATCGCGTTTGAATCGCTTCCAGTCACCGAATTTATTTTAAAAAATTCCTAAACATACCTCCATGTACATATTTTCCAATAAAAAAACCCGGATCCAATCGAAACATTAGTTTTTTAGATAAAAATTCTCGAATTTTACCAGTTTTTCTCGCCGTTTACTCAGGTACCTCCCCTTAACGAAAATATTTCACTCTTAGTTCCGGCACTGAATTTACGACAGTTCTACTGCGTGCCGCGGAGAGGGTTGACTGAAAAATAGTAGTGCTAAAGTGACTCGTGCATTTTGTGTACTTTTGACAAATAATTTTTTTTTACATTCTTCAATAAATACTTTATAAAACCTTAAAGCTTCTTTGACCATGTATTTTATTTCATTTTTTAAAGAAATCCAAAGAAAACGGTCGAAAATGGGCAGATACAGTGGTGCCCTCCCTTAAGGCAACATTTTACATAAAAATATCAAGTACCTGGGGTACTATTATAGGCACTTAATGAGTCTTATAATTGTCATTGAGATCAAAATCAACTTTAGCAACATTATAATAAACTTGAACAACAATTTGTTGTTCAAGTTTATTCCCCGCACCCGCCGCTCGCCGTAGAAGGTCAAACGGGCTCGTTGCGCACACATTTACAACGTATTTTGGCGCTGTGTCAAAGTAGCCCCAAAAACTGTCAAAGTTACCCTGAATGTCAAAGTAGCCCCGTTTTACGGTAATAGCTATGTATAATAGCTGTGTATAACAGCTTCAATATACAGGGTGTCCCATTTTAATCTTACACCTGAATTTTCTCGAAAAATATTGCTCGGACGAAATATTGTGTGGAACAAAACTTCTAGGGATTGAAGGGGGACGTTTGAAAAAAATTTATTTGAGGAGCCAAAATTCAAAATGGCGGCGTTACAAAGGCTGACATGTTTTTTTCAAACGGAAACATAACTTTTTTTTATTGCCAAAAAATTTGTCAGCTGAAAACTAAAAACTTTTGTTGAAAAAATTTTTTGATAAAGTTCATAGTTTTTAAGTGAGAACATCATTTTCAATTATTTCAGATGTATCCAGGATTTGTGTGTGTGTGTGTGTGTTTCTACCCATCGTGATCAAAGTTCGTCAAGGATTTAAAG
>OX101794.1:16570447-16695447 GCA_944452715.1 Ophion slaviceki | reverse complement strand
GGATTCGAGAGTTACAAACCGCGGCGCTGTTGACCCTACTGCACCTTTGTTGCTCTGACTGTCCGTAAGTTCTTTTCACGATTCATTTGACTGTTTCCAGTAGTTGCTGTATTGAGGTACGTCACGGTACACGTAAAAATAAAAATGTAAAAAATGATCGCGGGTTTGGACGATAGTGAAAGTGCCGAAATTTATCTGATTGGGTCGGAAATCGAAGAATTTGTGGAGCGAAAATAAAAATGATAATATAATTAAAATAAAATTATAATATTAATATTAAAATTTGGAGCGAAACCGAAATAGGAATTTTTCAACCTTGCAGCAATTTCGAAAGGTTACAAAAATTACGATTGGAGTGGGCAGCATTGAAAAAAAATTATTTACGGAAAAATCAAACTCAATCGTGCAACGAAAATCTCTTTAAACATAAGTAGGATAAATTATTTGAATTATATTATTATGATGTCTATTAGCGGGGAAAAAAAATTGACGAAGAATCGACAAAAAAAATAAAAAGTCGTTTCAGCACTACCTAAAAAAAGGTTTAGACCTCTCAAATTTTGTATGAATTACTTTTTCATAACGTAGTAACATTTTCCGTTGAGTACCGCGATTTTTTTTTCAACCACCCTATTGTAAACATAGTACATGTGACATATGAACTCACGTTATCGTATTCCGGATCAGGACATGGTTCAATTTGGCATGGGACAGTCTGTTGAAGTTCTGGTCCACGTAGTACAGCTCGGCAATGCTTCCGATGTTTTTTGTGAACAAAATTACGAGAACGCATCTTATAACCCTCACCGCATGTAGAACTGCATGTGGTCCACGCACTCCACTCATCTAGCTGACACTCGTGTTTGTCCAAACCCGCGCTTTTTTCACCATTTTCGATGCTGGCGAAGGAGACATACAAACACGCGAATTTTTTAATTATAACTTACGCCTATTTTCCCATCGTCAATGGAATTACTTTTAGAAATGTTTAAACCGACGGAAAATCAGAATTAAAAAAGGCGAATTCTGTTCATGCAATTGCCGTTAAAATATCGTCGCCACAACATAAACTTATGATGATCCATTGTATTTGCGTACTCTGTATCTCTACGACGCATGTAGTTCTCGAGTGTAAATATCACATCACTTTTAAAAACTCGATTGCCGGAAATTGAAACACAATTCTTTTAGAGGTGAATTTCCAAACATTGTTATACAATAATTAGAACAAGTACGAGAAAAAGCGTTCATAGATTAATCGTAAGAATTCCTTGCGGTTGCTTGATATGTGTGTCTTATTGATAGACTTATACAGGGTGTCCCTCTTATCTCTGCCACCCGAAAAAACTCGGTAATTATCGACGTCACAAAAAAATGTTCTAGACAAAAGTTGTACGGTGTGAGGGGTCATCAAATGCGACCAGTTTTTTTTATTTCGCTGGCGGCGCTGACGCACAGTGAAGGTCACCTCCACGTTTTTAAATGGAATGGTACTTTTTTTTTCAACCATCTTGTGGAACACCTCAAGCAGCATAAAAAACATTAAAGTCGTTCAAGGTCATTCAAGGTCAGTATCGATTATACAAATCTAATAGGCGACCTTGAATGACCTTGAACGAATTTTGACCCCCTAATGTTTTTTATGTGGCTTGGATGCTCCCCAAGATGGTCGAAAAAAATGTACCGTTCCATTAAAAAAATGACCAGCGCCTCCACCGACATAAAAAAATGGTCGTATTTGATGGCCCGCTTTACACCGTACAACTTTTGTCTGGAACTTTTTTTTGTGACGTCGATAATTACCGAGTTATTTCGGGCGGCAGAGATAAGAGGGACACCCTGTATAAGCGTACATAGCAATTTGTTAAAGAATCGAAAGCCGAACACACTGCCGAACAAGCCGAACAAGCCGAAAACACTGTTTTCGGACCCCCTCCCCTGATTTATGTAAATTTGTGACGCGGTTTTTTTTTTGTCAGCGGAAAACGATTTAAGGCGGCCCTCTAGTTTCTCGGGTTGAAAAAATCGATTTTTTTTCATAAATCACATCTACAACATGTGTAGAAAATGTGTGCCAAAGGATTTTTCGATATTCGAAGTGGTTCACAAGTTACGGCCCTGAAACGGAGCAGGTATACGGAGCAGGTATACTTTCAAACGCGTTTTTCTCGAAACACCATTTTTCGAAACGGTGACCACGATATTTCAGAAACTACTGCACCGATCTTGTTCAACTTTATACAGCATCTTTAATATGTTATAAGCCAGCGATTGAACTAGGATTATGATGATTGCGTCGATAGTTTTTTTTTTGTACGAGCGAAAAACTTAAGAAAAAATGAGTAAAAAATAGAATGTAATTTTCAAAAGTGTATAAAAAAGTCAATTTTTGTAATTTAGAATTCACTCTAGTTCAATCGCTAGTCTTAAATATGAAGATTAAAATGCCGTTTGGTTTTTTGATTTCAGATAAGCAGAACAGCCGCAATCTTGGTCACCGTCAAGCACCTCTTTTACTTGATGTCTTTCTGTCGGCCACTATAACTGTTATTCTATTATATATTTTGACTTCAAAAAATTTGTAAAGCTTATTTAAATGTTAATAAAGATTATGCAAAAACAATGAGATTGATTATTTCAATGCTTTGCCCGTAAAAAATTATTGAAAAAGCCGTAAAAAAACAGCCGAGAAACTAGAAGACCGCGTTAAAGGGGTGAAATTCACCCACAATTCGCATGTTTTCAGTCGAGATATTTAATTCGAACCACTTGGAGAATGGTCCTCAAGGCAAATGATCCAAAATGCACTATTTTCGATCCATCAAAATTAAATCAATTTATGAAAGCAACGCTTTATGTATACTACAAATGATCGAACTATATGCCTCTGCGTACGATATATTTTGCCTGCAAACTCACCAGTGCGGATCGTATCGTCGACATGATCGTCTGTCGGTTAACGGCACGGTACAGTTATGTGACGCTGCAGCAAGTGGATCTTTATAATTTCGTTGCCTCAATTGGTGACCCCTGCAGGTGGACGGGCAGGGTCCCCATGTGCCCCATTGAGTAGTCTTGCAAGCTTCTGTTAATTGATTATTTCAGAATTAGCGAATCAATAAAAGTTGGGGTCAGTTTTCGATGGAAATATAGGCAAACATATAAGAACAGCAATCACGAAGAACGCACCCAATAAGAATTTTCGCAAGTGCAGCAATCGAAACCTGATTACATTATGTGAAACTTTTCTTATATACGAATATCTTAAGGTTTTATTTACCTGTTCACGTTTATTTGATTTTTTTTACCACATCGGCCAATAAAGGCTTTTTATCGTTTTGGAAATTTCGAGAGACATTCCATTGCATAAAGTAGGGTGTAACGATAAGTTTAAAATGTAATATTCTTATAGCTTTTTTTTTACCGTGACGATGTCCTAACCAGTAACTTATGTGTTTCGCACGCATAATTTTTTCCATGTTCGGCCTCATTTAAGCCAATTGTATTACACGCCTGTTCCAAAGAGATCACTTAGGCATGGTTGCATTGCCCCCATTGACAATGCTGTGAATTTCATGGTTCAGAAAACATTTTCCCTCCTTACCTATCGGTCTAGTAGTCTATACCCCTTTAAAAACGTTGTAAAAGATAAAAAAAGAACGCCGAGTAATGAAAACCCACCTTCAAAATATTGCAGTTCTTTTGATTCATAAAAAGACCTCATTCGTTCATCGTAAAAATAAATGTTTTGGTCTTAATTCAAACAATAGTTATATATTTTTTTCAATTAATCACGTGTAGACAAACAATAAAACAACTTTTATAAAATAGCCAAGTACAATGTACGTATTACACCGGAAATATTGTACACAATAATGTTAAACCTTAGAAATAAACATTTTTTAAATGCTTTATTTTTATGATTGAATTATATCACCATTACAGAAAAGTACGATATATGTACGGACAGATACACTGAAAATGCGGTGCAAGGATTTGGCGCGCATGATAAAAGGGCGAAATAGCCTTAAGCAGCTGAAAATGCGTACATTTTTATGATTAAAGAAAAATCTTTACAATTTTCCAAGTTACCGGGGCATTGGTACTCTTAAATATCACGGTTTTTTTTTAAATAAAATATTTTAAAATGCCGGAGTCACTATCTTCCGGGAAAGCTGTGATGACAGTTCTAAAGCGACGTAAGGCCTCCGTTGCATTGACCTGAAAGAAAACGGTAAAAAAATGTGAAAAAATAAAATTACAGAAATGGCACGCTTTTAAAATATTGTTTAAATTTTCCATGTTCTTTTTTTCGCAATAAAAGGAATACTTTTTTAAAAGTATTCTTACAGGCCTGTAAGCAATAAAATAAATACTTTGTGAGCAATCAAAGAAATACTTTTTAAAAAGTATTCTTACAGGCCTGTAGGCAATAAAAGATATACTCTGTGAGCAATCAAATAAATACTTTTTAAAAAGTATTTTTACAGGCCTCAAGTAGAGAGTAATATTGTTATTAAAATGTGTGTTAAATTGAAACGGAATCAACTAGTTATTTTTCAGTCATTGCGTACCCCAACTTTAAAAATACAGTTGAAAAAAAACCGCGTTTAAAGTCTTGTTAAATGAACATTCAATGGATTCAGTTACTTACTGAGCCTAAGGTACAATCACACACACCGAAAGACTAAATTCTTCTTGTAAACGACCTATTCCAAACGAGATTCGGGCCAAATATTTATAAAATGAAAAAAATAAATTAAATTATTGGCATTCCCAGCAGCTAAAAGTACTACAAATCAACATGCAGAAATTAGGTCAGATGATTACCACTTCCCGATGAGCCTTTTGCCAGTGGTGGAGAAATTCAATGACATGCAAAGATTGAGACTACGAAATAAAATGACTCCAGCTTTAATGGACGAAATCTCAGTCAATCAGTATGGAAATACCTACAGATACTACACAAAACCTACAACAATAGTGATAACAGTCATGCGAATATTTAATCACCATTTTTTTCTCCAGATTAATCAAAATGAGACCATTGCCTATAGACTGATTAAGTTATCTAAATAACTATGAAATCTATGTGTACCTTACTCATATCCATAAGAAATAAAAAATGCTAAAGCAAGAAAATATAGCTACGAATAAATAATGGAAAATGAATATTTTTTTACTTACCTTAAATGAGAAATAATTTTTCAGGTGTCACAACTCTTTTAAAATTGACTCGTATCTTCAAATCTGGTTCTACGTTCGTGCGTATATAGTTAAAAGTATCTATACTCGTTCTTGTTTACTCAAAAAATGTATCGGGATAATCCCTATATTCATTGTACAGAGTGTGAAATCCGCCAGATTCCTTTGACCTTCTATTCACGCAATGTATTCCTTGCCTCATATGAAGAATATCTTGAGCAAAGAACGAATTCGTTTCGAGAAAGAACCGCGCCACTTTTGAAATCGCCATTTTGAATAGGTTCGTCGCGGACACTGTCGCTGCTGCCACTGTCGAGGTTCGTGGCACGGCCACGTAGGCCACACGTCGCTAGTCTCGTGGCAGCTTGCGTCGGTGCTCGCGTCGCTGTAGTTCGTGGCCAATCCCTTAAAGAATCACGGACAATGTATCAGCCATGGCAAATGTGTACGAAATCGGTTTTTTGTTTCGCACACATGTTACCCCGATATAGGGTACAACGTTCATCGTACAAAGTACATAAGCCACTTTCTAATGAACTCAAACTTTTACAATCAGGCCATGGCTGAAATAATTGGTGCATGGGACAGGTAAAAAAAACAAATAAATACTTGCTATTTTTGTGCCGTTTCCTACCCTTTTCACCTGGGTTGCTGTTCGGTTCAGATATCTCCTCACAAATTTTCTCGTAGAGCCTCTGTCTGTTCAAATGAAGCTTTGCCATAGGTTTCATACTCAATCCTGATGGATCGTAGAATGGAGATTTCGAGTCGTTTGGGTAAGTCGAAGTTATTAGCCTTATTGGTTCTGGTGGGTTGGTCGGAATATCTGCTGACTGAGAAAAGAATATTCCACGTCAGTTAATATAGCTATACTTCTCGCGAGAAACACCACTTTGGTATCCATCTTCTGCTTTATTGACACTACTTTTTCAGTGGCCAAAAACGGCTTTAAGGCGTGAAAATCGAGAATGGATACATTAAAATTAATTAAAGCGTGAACCACGCGTCCATGTTTCTCACCCCACATTTTACAAGGGGAGCACTTTGAACAAGTGGTACACTTTAGAAAACAGCTTTGTTGATCCCGTGATCCTATATTAGGCAGTGTACGAATGCGTGATTTTGTTCAAATTCTGTTTCTTAATTCGATCCTATCAAATATACTATCCTTGAAGATTGGAGCATTTTCTGCTAGAACTTGTGAAAGGAGCGATCGAAAAACCTTTCACTATGACAATATTTGCTTTTGCGTATAAGATTCAATTGCGGTAACTTAAATTGAAGGACAATGATTACTATTTATTTACTTCAATTCTGACAAAGGTGGACTTAATTAAGAGCGACGAATAGGTCGAATGTTGGCAATAGAGGATAAAAATCGACAGAAACAACAGCGCTATCAAGAACATCAACAACACACAGTTATACTATAGAGACTTTGATTTCGGCAAGTGGCGAACTTTTGGCACCGATGTTGCCGGTTGTAAGTGAACCTACTGAAATTTCGGACCTCAAATGGAACAAAGTATGTTCAGAGCATATGTGTGTGTCTGTGTGTGTGTGTGTGCGCGCATATATGGCTACGGTATCTATATACGTATACATACCGTATAAGTGATTCCATCATCAGTACCCGCGTCGAATGGATATAAATTAAGCTCTTTGTGCTCAATCCACGAGCAATTCGAAAGACACAGTTCGAGTCCAGATACTCCAACGATCCAATCAGGAGATGGTACTGAACAAATTATTTTGAGAAATTAAAATACGAAAAATACGATTTCACAGGCAAAGAATACATCAATTTTCGTTACCGATCATGGATACCAGAGACATCAAATGATGTTTGTTGTCGACGCGAAAAACAGCAAACGTTTGTCCTGTGACGTTCGGATACGTTATTCCTCTGGCTTTTATTATTGTTCGGATCTTGTCACTCTACGACCAAGGAAAGTGAAAAAACAGCGTTTAGTTTATACGTTTACATAATTTTTTTCATATTTTAATAAAATAATACATTTTTAATTAAAAATATTTTCGAGTGGATATTGATGTCGGTAATCGCATTAATGTCGTTTTTGCAAAATAGAAATCCATACTTGCTTCGATAGACAAGGAGTTTCCACATGATTATACAGAGAATAGTACAATATTACTAATATTCTTTAAATTTAACGCAGCCTGTAAGTTGATTTCCGTATAAACTAAACTTTTCATGTTGCAAACACTATACTTTGAGAAATTATAGCGTAACTGAAGTGTTTCATGTTTTTGAGTAGGTGTAATGATAATCCAGAGAAATACTAGAACTTCCACAATACCTGAGGCACACAAAAAGTTGAAAATGAGAATTATTGTTTGTTGCCGATCTTTTTAATAAATATAAAAGCAGTACGAATATAAACGTGATTTTTATGGGTTTTTTATATTTATATATTATAGTTATATCTACCAAGGTTTTCATTTGATTGGAATATAACTTTATACATGTGTAGACCATAGAAAAGTAGTTTGTACGTGTTTTCTTTTTTTTTCAGATGTCTCGGAATGGAGACGTGAATGGAGACCTTTAATTACCCGCTAATATAAGCGCATGCGTGGGTAAGATTTTGCGATATCCAGCTAACATTGTGCCCCTGTGAAGGGGGCGACGGGAAGTTAGAGCCAATGATAGGGAAGGCAACTCATCCTTTCCCACCCTAGTTTTAAAATAAGGATAGTCGCTGAACTAGTGATCATTTAAGCAACTTATACTTTGGCTGCTTCAGCTACTTGGAATACGGTTAAATGTTCTCGATCTGCTTTCGATCTGTTTTCGATATTGAAAGTTGATCGAAACTGTTTTCCATCAACTTTCAATAGTTGTGCAAGTTTACCTAGCGTCTGACATGAGCTTTCATGAAGTTCTGCCTCCAATCCAATACATGAAAATCATAATTTTTGAAGCGTCTAAACCAATCTTTGTATGTTGTTTCCGAAAGGGTATGGTCGCCGTAGGTCTCAACAAGGATTCTGTTTGCTTCCCGCACATAGTTTTTTGGGCACGAAATTTGACATGTTTAAGACTATGAAAAAAAACTTGTTTACACTTCGGTGGGATGACATACACTGAATTTCAATCTGGCTTATAGTACTTCTTTATTGATGCGTTAACATCTTCAACTACACGCACGCAGTTCTGGGTAACGCCATCTGTTGGAACACATCAAGAACTTATTCAACGTCTTAATATATGAGAGTAAGCAGAGCGAGACCTTACCAGCAATTCGATGGACCACAAAACAGTGTACATCCGGCAATAAACTTCCATGACGTTTTTGTCTCTTCTTTGTTCCACCATCTTTGATAAATTCATCAATATCTATCACGGAAAGTCTACCACCGACAGTTTGCTTCTAGGAGGCATCTCACGCACGACTAACGGAAACCACCTAATTAACAAACTCCCCGCTGCTGGGTAGTTTAGCCTGTACTGGGGAGCATCTGCCTGGGTATCAGTATTGCGGACCAAACCCAAAATAGACCGAGGGCCTTGCTCGTGGTGATCCGGGCATTAATCCACTGGATACTGCTTGCAAACAACACGATATTGCATATTCGAAAAATCCGAATAAACTTGATGCGAGGCATTTGAGAACTATTGTCTTAGCTGAACAGACTTGGCAGCGTGTGACAGCTGAAGACGCTAGCATCGTCGAAAAGGCATGTGCTTGGGGCGTGACAAATATTATAAAGACAAAGAGAAAATTTGGTATGGGATTGAAGGCCTAACCGGTCAGGGGTTGTTTGTTGGAAAACTATTATTGGCGCTGCGAAGAAGACAATGATTCAAAGTAATGATCCGCATAAGGTTATTAAATCAGGTCTAAACGGTGCTCGTGCAGGTGTAAAGGTTCAAGGAGGCAAAGTGCACACACCTCGGGTTCTATCTGTACCTCTCAAAATTGGTGGTTTATTACCGTCTTAGTGCTGATCTTTGCAGGCCTTGGCGCTGCTGGTGCTTTGTCAAGTGGAGCGGATGATATAAATAAAGCTGTAGACGATGCTCAAGCAGCAAAACGTGAATTGGATGATAGTAAGTGCCATAGTCGAACAATTGAAGCGATTGCATTGGGTAAGGGCCTACATTGAACCATATAAGCAGGGATTGCGTCTTTATATCAAGCCATAGCAACAAGAAGTAACGCTACCTCACCGGTCCCCAAGCGACTGTGACCTTACCAATGATGAAAAAATTCTGAAGATTCCACATTTCCGTGGAGTTTACATGCGCGATGCATTGCCAGTAAGCGGACCCCTCAAATGTAAAGCAGCAATTGTAAATTTGGATGAAAATGTGGGTCCTGGCACACACTGAGTCGCCGACAAAAAGACTGGATGAAAAGTCGTGTACTTTGATAGTTTCGGAAACTGTCCGTCACTATCCGAACTCATGAGACATTTTGGCGTTGGTCGCATCAATTATAATTATAAGAGATATTAGAAATATGATACGATTGAATGTGGACATTTGTGTTTCAAGATTCTTTACCGACAATTACAGTACAAAGTCAAATATACACTATGTTTAGGTGGTAAATGAGGTGGAGAATTCAGTTGTCAATTCACCAGCATCATGGATGATAGTTTCACATTGACCATATCTGGCTAACCATCCACACTCGAGGCGCAATAGCCCCCCCCCCCCCCCCGCATCGAACTCGCGCCACCAAAAATTATACTTTCAGTCTAGTGGAATTGTTGGCCTTTAACTTAAAATTAACCGTTATAAAACATATAAAAATCAGCATTAAACGTAAAAACAACAAGCTGCGCAGTGAGCTTGAGTGTGATCATGATGTAAATGTTGAGCCTGAAGATTCTATTGGGCATCTTGAGGCTTCACTGCACAAAACACCATAGAATCGGGAGACATTTTTAGGGTACATTCTTGGCGGTCCAAATTACGTAGAAAAAATTGACAACATACTTGCCTCGTTGAACAGAAGTCGTCCAAATTAATATACATTCCTACTGGATAAGAACTTGGGCTCGGCGGCGGCAGACTTCTATGGCGTGCTGTATGAAGAGCCTCCGCCACCACCCCCGCGAAGAAGTCCTCTTTGAAACCCGGGTCGTCTGGAAGCAAAGAAAATAAAAAATTAATAATCAATGATCCGAGAATATTTTTTAAAATAAATAAATGGAAAAATCCATGATCGAATCGCGTGTACTCCATATTTTCTGCAAAAGCACGAATACAAAAAATACGAATAATAACACAGAGTTAAATAAAATGAAATAAATTAATAGGAGATCTGGGAGCACACTTACCATAACTGCGTTGAATTCAGTTGAAGGCTGAAGAAAAAACAAAACGTCGTCGTTCGAGCACCGAGCCACCGATTTCGTCGATGCACCAAAAACGCGAACGTTGCGCAAAATGTAAAAAAGCGGAAGCGACCATAAAATCAAAACTCATCAACTACACCAAGCTGAAAGTCATCGCTCGATGAAAAAAATAGATATTCTAAAAATAAAATAATATATATATATCTTATTGTAACCTTTTCTCAAGTGGGGGGGGGGGGGGGTGAGTAGGGTACTGGTCCAGGCCCTCGAGGGGGAAGAAAGGGGGGTAACTCGGGGCGGGCTACGGAGGGTGCTGTCTTTCGAATCCCGTGTTCACGGTTGGCCTCACATTTTCGCGTTTCTTAAGGCCTTAGGCCACAGTAACGGATATAAAATCATCTGCGAATGTAACAATTTTTTTTTTCGTATGAAAACGTGATTAACCTAAAATTAATTACACATCTATTTAGTACGAATATCAAGCTGTTAAAAAAAATATTTTTTTTCGGTGTACAAAATGGCCGACTACTCGAAACTTCTCAAAACAGCTTTTTTCCAATTGACGTGACAAATAACTTCAACAATTTTCACTCGATTTACTTCAAATTTAAAAATTATGTTCTTAATTGCATTTCGCAGAGAAGTACGTACGGAATTTCTGATTAATCGAAAACTTTTCATTTTATGAGCAGTTTATGAGCAATTATAACGTAATTTTTCACTGAAAATTCATTTCTTAAGTTCAAATACCTACAACTTTTGAATAAAACAATATTTTTTTAATTCCGTGCGTACTTCTCTAGGTATTCTAATGTAGATTGACGAGAATTTTTGTTTTTTGTTCTAGGTAAAAAATTGTGGATGCCAAATGTCACGCCGCGGAGCGCCTAAAAAAAGATAACAAAAGAAAATATTAGTAGTCGGCCATTTTGTACATCGGAAAAAAAATTCTTGCAACTTGATATTCATACGAAAGAGATGTGTAATCAATTTTATGAGTGAATCACTTTTTCATACGAAAAAAAATTGTTAAATTCGCACACGATTTTATACCCGTCACTGTTGCCTAAGGCCTTAAAGCTACATCAGGACCAGATACTTACAAAATTACGGGCGCCTTGAAACATTTATGGTATGAGACACGTTGTAGGAAATGTGCAGTACGCAAAACCATGGGAAGGGAAAGGAGGAGTTTCGTCGGCGTTTCAAGCGAGCGTCAGCGTATGACGCCACCTCACAACAGCCTCCTGCTTAGAGGAAAGTAGCTCTCTAAAAAAAGATAGCAAAAAGATGAGGAGATCAAAGCAACGCAAAACAAAAGCAAGCGCAAGCAGATGGAATATAAAATAAAGATAAATGAATGGCTGTAATGACGGAACACTGGAAGAGACCCCGACCGGCATCAAGCCGTCCTCCATCCCTCAAGCTGCACGTTCTAAATACGACTCGACGTGGAGCGGCGCGAGGGTTAGAGTCAGAGATGAATCATTGAAACGATGGAAAAATAGCAAATTCCCGCGGCGGAGAATCCAGGTCAAATAAACCCTCTAATACAGCATCTGGTTCCACCACGCGCACGGTCGACAAAACTAATAGCGAGCTGCAAGCCGCATACGATATCACCGGAATTTAAAAAAAAACTCGTTATCGAAGAGGTAGAATATATGGGTTGGGGGAATTGAAAAAGCCATCACGCGGAATATGGACACCCGAGACGCGTCCGAAATCAGCGAAAAAATAAACGAAGTAGATACGGGGAAGACGATGAAAGACACCGTACGACAACATTTACAAATTCTTGAATTAACGTTGGATCTGCTCAATTGATCATCATCTCGGTTGGAAATCAAAGAGGACTACAGGCTCTCGTGGTGCGAATGAAACGCAATTTAGTAGGCACACGAGTTCAACGACCGCTACAAACGCTAACAATGAAACGAACGAATGACGGTTTCTGACCTCGTCGTAGAATCGCTCCTGGGAGACGTACGACTAATGGTCCATCTTCTAGTAGGATTAACGAAAGGAATAGTATACCCAAATATACTATCTCCATGTCAATTGACGAACTATTTGACAGACTTTATTTGCCAAGGCGCCATACTACTATTTGTACACTGAAAAAAAAATTCGTTCATCCATCCAAAATTTAGTTGGTTTAACGGGGTCCTCTAGTTTCTCGGGTCGAAAAAAATCGATTTTTTTTTCATAAATCACACCTACAACATGTGTAGAAAATGTGTGCCAAAGGATTTTTCGGTATTCGAAGTGGTTCACAAGTATAAATCACATGCGCGAACTTTCAAACGCGTTTTTCTCGATACAGCATTTTCGGAACGGTGACCACGATATTTCAGAAACTCCTGCAACGATCTTGTTCAAATTTATACAGCATCTTTAATATGTTATAAGCCAGCGATTGAACTAGGATTATCATGATTGCTTCGATAGTTTTTTTTTGTACGAGCGAAAAACTTAAGAAAAAATGAGTAAAAAATAGAATGTAATTTTCAAAAGTGTATAAAAAAGTGAATTTTTGTAATTTAGAATTCACTCTAGTTCAATCGCTAGTCTTAAATATGAAGATTAAAATGCCGTTTGGTTTTTTGATTTCAGATAAGCAGAACAGCCGCAATTTTGGTCACCGTCAAGCACCTCTTTTACTTGATGTCTTCCTGTCGGCCACTATAACGTTTATTCTATTATATATTTTGACTTCAAAAAATTTGTAAAGCTTATTTAAATGTTAATAAAGATTATGCAAAAACAATGAGATTGATTATTTCGATGCTTTGCCCGTAAAAAATTATTGAAAAAGCCGTAAAAAAACAGCCGAGAAACTAGAGGACCCCGTTAACAAAATGTATCTTTAAATACGTTCAACTTGATTTTTGCTTGGCATAACAAAACAGTGTAGTTGGTGGTAAAATAGTATAGTGGTGTGAACTGTAGCTTATTTAGCATGTCTGAGCAACTGTTAAAACAACAAAATTTCGAGACAACAAAATTCATTCTGCACATTCAACGATTTTTTTTTCTCAGTGTAGTATGGCAATGTAGTTGTACTAGAGTACAACTGGATTGTCCTCGTAATGAAAATGCCTCTAATTGGCACAGAAAAATATCAAATTAGCAAGGCTCTTTGCCTCCAAAAGCAAAAAAATCATAGCCACCAATTTCTAGAAGTAAAAATGATTTTGTCACGGGCAAAGCGACGGGAAAATCGTGTCTCCTCATAAGCAAAAGCGAATCAAATAATTATAAGGCCGTATCTTCACATTTGAGGGGGAGGAATGTTGTACCTGAAAATTTGCCCAACACGACGTAGCGATCGATTGATCGAGGATGAGCTTGCGAAACGACAATCACTGAGTGTTTACTGCCCTTATTGCGAAAGAGTGATCCTTTCACCGAAATCCAAACGCCAAAAAGGCATATTGCGACACATCCTGACCAAGCATCGTATGATGTTTAAGAGGTTAGGCCACTCTAGAGGCCGAAAAATTATGCTTTTTGGGGATTTTTTTCTCAGAAAAACTACAAAATGAATCGAGATTACAAAAAAGGGTGTTTATCATACATATCAGTGACTGTGTACAATAACTTTTTTGAAGCGATTAATTTCAACATGGCGGCTGTGCAGCGTTTATTCCAAAACTGCATTTTTCAAGTTGGCCGGAAACATAACTCAGACAATTTTCAACTGTTTCACTTGAAATGTTGAATATATCTTGAAAAATACATTGTCTATGGAAGTGCGTAGGATTTTTTTTATATTGCATAGTTCATTTGGTATTAATAATTGTCTGACGAGAATTTGCGAAAAGTAAAAAATTTGCCTAAAAAATCGTCAGACAATTGTTAATAACAAATTGACTATGCAATATAAAAAAAATCCCACGTACTTCCATAGACAATGTGTTTTTCAAGATATATTCAACATTTAGAGTGAATCGGTTGAAAATTGTCTGACAAGGAGCATCCCTCAGGTGACACCCTGCGATTTTGTTGAAATTTGGATATGTTATAAAGCACCGAAAAGTAAGCGATACGTATTTTTTTTATCGGCGGAAAAACGGTTTTAAGGGCTGAAACGCACCCTAAAAAATGGGGATGTTTTTCGTTTTTTGTCGATAACGTTTTAACGGTACGAGATATTGAAAAATTTGAAATTGCAACAATGTTTATTTTTTTGTGCACTATACATTCGAGATGAGAACGATAACGTTATCGACGAAAAACGAAAAACACCTCCATTTTCGAAGGTTCGTTTCACCCCTTAAAACCGATTTTCCGCCGATAAAAAAAATACGTATCGCTTACTTTTCGGTGCTTTATAACATATCCAAATTTCAACAAAATCGAAGAGTGTCACCTGAGGGATGTTCCTTGTGAGTCATGTTTCCGGCCAACTTAAGAAATGCAGTTTTGAGACAAACGCTGCACAGCCGCCATTTTGATATTAATTACTTCAAAAAAATTTTTGTATACTGTCACTGATATGTATGATAAACACCCTTTTTTGTAATTTCGATTTATTTTGCAATTTCTCTAAAAAAAATCCCAAAAAGCCTATTTTTTCGGCCTCTAGAGTGATCTAAGACCTTAATCTAGGACAAATTGTGACAACAGAGTCGAGAATTAAAGTTGCCAAGTTCAGTTGCCATTAGTCAGTCCCTAGTTGGCTTTTGAACGGTTCGGTCCTGAGGTACGACTGACACATTGTACATTAAAACTTGAGACCAACTCGGTAAACAAATTTATATTCCTAATCGACGAATTTGAATTCCAGCTCGCAATTTGGCAACGATCCGGAAATTCCTATCCTGGGTTTATAACTCATATACGACTGAAATTTTAGTGTTAGAAATATGAGGATCTCGGGCGGATCACAACTTCCCATCAATGAAAGTTTGTATATGAGTAGAATTGTCATTCTGTAAGGAAGTTTTCTCTTGGAAAAAGTTATTCCATAAGTAGATAGGTTATTTTTTGTTCAGCTTATAGCTGGCATCTATCGCAAAACCTTTCCATGCGGCGACTGATCAACATAATAAATAGCTTATATACATTTCCCTTCAATTCAGATTCCAATTTCCTCGTTGACCCAAATTCTGCAACCTGCTGTAGTCCTTCACTTGCAGTTTCACCATGTTTCCAGAAGCTGTAGTCCACCGTATGCGAGGCCCCGATTACGTCAGAAAATCGTATCAACCATCCCTTGCTGGGAAAATCCTGCAATGCGGATAGGTGAACCATTCAGGTACTTTACAAAATTCGTGCATTGTGATTTTGGTCTGACTCAAAAAAGATACTACTAAAGACTAAATATTCAGCTTATTGTATTGACTTATTTCCTATTGGATATTGGATTGACTTATTTCTTATTATGTTGTTATGCCTTTCACTGCTCTTGAAAAACTCAAGATAACGCTAACCTCATTCTAGTTATGTTTGAACGGTATATTTATCTGGAAATTATATACACGTATGTTTATCTCGAAAAACGTAGTTGGCGGTCAAGTACGAATCAATTTCGATGATATGCGGAAAATATCATAAAAGCTGTATTAAAATGAAAATTCTTGGGAAAAATCGTTTAGGTTTTGAATGTATCACCATTGACTATGTGATGTAAGAATTACAGCAAGGTGTTACAAAGGTTGGAGTTAACTAATTTACGTACCAAATACTTATTTGGACTAGAAGTTGAGATAAAAATTTACGATATATCTCTTATATTCTTTGTATATGTATACAAAAACATTTCGTAGCATCTCCTATCCTCAATTTAGGCTACTACACTTACAGTTCATTTTTTCGACCACCGCCAGCTTAGATTTAAACCTCTATAAATCTTATGTTTTTTAAGATTTCCAAGTGATTGATTTGCTGATTTATTTTTGAACGGTTGTTGAAAAATCTCACGTAGAAAATATCTTCTTTTGAAGGGGCTATACCAGTGTGACACTTAAGGGGTTACCCCCACTTGCGATTTTGAAAAAATCGATTTTTTTTTTATTGCATTTTTTTGAAGTGCAATTTGAAGTGCAGTTTTTTTTGATGCCCGGAATAAATGACTCTATGTAAGTTTACAAAAAAAAAATATTTTCTTCGTGTAAACTGAAATTGAAACTTTAAACGCGTTTTTCTCAAAATGTCATTTCTGAAGTCGGTGACCAAGATTACTCGAACACTAATGAACCGATCTTCTTGAAATTTTGCAGGCTTATTTAATACATAAAAATGTAGTCTTTAATCGTTCGATTTTTTTTTTCGAAAAAAAAAATGGCCGTTTTATAGCCAAAAAACGGCCGTTTTTTTCGTTAAAATCGAACCATTAACTTTGACTGTCCGCCATTTTGTGAAAAATGAATATTTTTTAAAATCCTTCGATTAAAGACTAGTTTATACTTATATTTGACTAAATCCATCCGCATTTTTTTTCAGATGATCCACTTCGCCGCAATGTTGGTCACCGCAAACCGTGTATATAAAAACATTATTTCATTGACGGCCATTTGCCACTAAACAATGTAATATTTTTCAATAAAAAAATTACTGAAAGTTCTTCAAGATGTGTTCTTTAAGATGGTATATTGATCGATTAAAAGAGTTTTGTAGTTTTCTTTTAAAAAATTCATGAAAAAGGCCTTTTTTTTGCGCTACAAGTGGGGGTAACGCCTTAAAAAATCGATCTTTTTTGCCTTTTTCGACAGTTTATACTTTCAAGAATATCCTCTAAAAATGTCAAGGCCTTATCTCTATCATTTTATCATGCAAAAATCGATCGTTAAATATTCAAACGCGTTTTTCTCGAAATGAGATTTTTCAAATTTGCTGACATTGTAACTCAAAGAGCAATTATCCGATTGACTTGAAATTTGAACTGAGTACTCTTGAATATATTTACTCTACAATAACGTAGGATATTTTTGATTGGATGAAAATTGACGATTTGGCATTGAAAAAAACGACCATTTTATAGGCCAGAAAACAGACTTTTTGTTCATAACTACGCCATTTTGTTAGATTTTGATATTTTTCAAAAATCCTACGTCATTGTACAGGAAATGCCTTCCAGTTTCACGACATTTTTTCCTTTTTCGGTTTCAGCTACTCAATCGGCCGGAATCATGTCAGGAGTGGAGGAACTTTTTTTTTGGCGCCTCCGAAGGCAGCACATAAGTCGCTTGGATCTCAATATTTTTCGATGAAAAAATTATGTAATATAGGTCAAATATAGCCAAATATATCCTTAATTTTCCGAAACATTTAATTGAGTACTTTTCTTCCAAAAAATTCCCGAAAATCACCCAAATTTTCAGCGTCCACACTGGTATAGCCCCTTAACTCAAAAACAAGTAATGCGCCTTCACAAGTTTCAAATTGTGTATCAGACGTACGAAATTGTATATCAGACTACTAACTACGCAGACGAAAGTCATCAACTTATGTTAGTCAAGAGGGTGCGGGTATTTTAACGTCAAAAGGATAAATCAAGGGGTAGTAGATAATTGAAATTGGTTACCTTGGGATGAGTATTTCTTGACCATAAGCCTTCGAAAGTGACTTCATACTTGGCTTCATCGCAAGCACAGCATTCCGGGAGTATTGGACCGGGATCATCTTCCAATGCTTTCGGATCCTGGCAAATCGTTTTTTCCAAACCGCCTTCACCCGTGTACCAGCTTTCTGCATTTTCCACTACTGTGGCTCTGTCGATCATTCCGAATCGTTAACATATTTACGATCTCTATAATCTTCACTTCCTGTAATTACAGGATAATTTTATTTCTAGGAGAAAAAGTATCCTGACTAGGGTTTCCGGCAGAAAGGAGACAAGTTGTGGATAATTATATTTCAAAACATTGAACAAAGCCTCCGTTATAGAATAACGAATTGGTTTTGCGTTTCGAATATTTCTCAGGTGCAAAAATGATTCAGACTCGAAATATTAATTATGAAGCACACGGCAGTCTCTCCAAGGAAATGATAACTGGAATAACAGAGGGAGCCAAAAAAATGCACTCCATCGGCTCTGCAATTATTGAGCGGAGCACAGAAGTGGCAAAATAATTGTGAGGAATGCTGAAAAATAATAATGCAACGAACGTAATAATCAACACTCAAAGAGGATACGAGTGAGTAAGGCACGAGGCAGTGTATTTTCTTACTTTCATTCGTAACCTTCAGCAAAATTTAAACATGTATAGGCTCTTTCTTAGTGAAGCAAAATCAACATGTCACCTGATAACAACGCAACCGCTGCCTTCGGGTGGGCTGGTCCATAAAACCGAGATATCGGTCTTTGGTATTTGGCTACTTTCCGCCACTGCGTTGGGACACTTTTCGGAAAACTGCGTCAATAGCTCGTCAACAAGGTCGAAAGTTCCCGCTGTGAGAGAATCGTTTTTGTTTTCCAAAGTTAACAGGAATCTCGTAAACTGCTGGGGCCCTTCTGGCCCGGTCTTTTTACCGTCGATTGCCACTGAAACCGACGAAAATGTGTGATAAAAAAATGAACGAATTTTGACCCCTGGATGATGATTTTATGAAAATGACCCTGAACACAGCCAAACAGCCACATAAAATATAGCTTTAGCAGTCTATATGGCGTTAGACCATGGCTGGGAATCTATCATTTTTCATTATGTAAACATATGAAGGTCAATCCAAAAGTGAGTTTGTTTGGGTTGCTTGGTCCTCATTTACTGCGCCCAACTCTTTTCTTTTAAATGAATCCATAGGTGCGTCTATCGCTTTGATACACGGAGAAAAGTACGGTCTCAAATTCTAACACTGCTTGCCAGAATTCTAATATTCAGTGCTAGAAAAGTATAGCAGTTTACTGCCAGTTCGGAATTCTGAGACTTGTTATAGAAGTGTAAAAATGATTCTCACACCGTATAGTAAAAATGATGCGCGCATATTACATTTAAAACTATTCTCGCATAGGCGCGAGTCCTATATGCTGTATAGGACTTTTTGTAAAATACAAACCCTTATTACACGCTATATTTTCATATGGATTTTACTATTCGTATAGCATGAATCTTCGTGTATGTATAGATTTCACTATACACGTAGCATAAATCTTCGGCGTATAGCGAAAAATGTTACGAAGTTATTAGTAAAATGTGACTCTTTATACCGTACTTTTTGTAGAATACTGGAAACTAATCGTTCCAATCACGTGGGAAAAATTATTTTTTGAATACTACAAAAAATCACAATATGCCGAAAAAAATGTATTATTTGTATCAGTTTACGTGCCATATTGTAGGTTAAAATTTTAATTTCTTCATTATTACTATACCATAATTACAATTTTTATCTTCCATTCGGTACTTTTTGATATTAAGGCAGGATTCTACTTTGAAACTTTGAAAAAAAAAATTTTCTTTTTACATTTTTCGAAAGTAAATATGTTCAAGAATGTTCGGTCAAAATTTTATAAAGTTCCAAGCAGTCTAACTATCCTTTTTCGCCTTTCGAACGCACCTACCTGAGCGCGCTATTGTGACTCACCAAAACTTTAAACGCGTTTTTCTCGAAACGACATTTTCAAGTACCGTGGTCGTGATAACTCAAAAAGTACTGAACCGATCCTTATGAAATTTGGAACACATATTCTATATGTGTGTACCAACCGACCTAACTACAATCAACTTAAAATTTTGATTAGAACTATTTTTTTATTGCAAGAAAAGACCCAAAAAAAACGCATTTTTTTCGTATTTTAGCCGCCATTTTGTTAATTTTGCACGTATATAAAATATTCTAGTTAGGTCGGTTCCTGAAGACATACTGAACGTGAAACTATTTGATTTTTTTGTTTCAGACCATCCGTCGGGAAGATTTCACGACCATGGGAACGGTACCTGCTTTTCGAGGCGTTGGCTTTAAACATATTTTACGTGTACAAAAAATGAATAAAATACATTAAAATTTTTTTTTATGTACTTAAAGAGTGTATTTATTGAACAGTTTAAACCCCATATCGATATCTTTAATAGTATTCTCAGAAAAAATTCACGAAAATAGCGTTTTTTTTCATGGTTTCAAAGTAGAATCCTGCCTTAAATGATATTTTGTTTAGAAGCATAGTATTAATTCTAAACTTCGAGGCTCCTGTTTTCTCCGTGTAGCTAACTGGAAAAATATCTCCAGAGGTGGATTAGAAGACTATGCGTTGTACAGTCGTTCAACAATTGATCGCCGCCCGCTTATTAAGGGGTCTTCTCACTTTAGACGGTAAAAAAGGCTATTTTTTAAATAGGTTTATATTATAGATATTCATATAAAAGTTGTTACGCTCAATGAATACACTTTCGAAATACATTTAAAAAAAACTGATTTCATCAACATCAAAATGTTGATGAAATCAACAGCGCAACAAGAAAAATCAAATGGTTTTAGATTTAGTGTGTTAATGGCTATGACGCATATCATACGATTTTTGATATATGCAAACATCAGAAAATGGCAGACATTTTTCGAAAAAACAAAAACCACCGTTTTTGGCCAAAAAATAGTAAATATCAAAATTTAAAAAAATCCTTGACATGTGCTGTAGCCATAATTGTAAAGAATATGTGGTTAAAATTTCATAAGGATCGGTTCGGTAGTTTCGAAGATTTTATCAGCAAGCCGTCGGAAAACGTTGTTTTGAGAAAATCGCGTTTAAAATTTGTTTGGGTTACATAAACACATTTTTCTTTAAATGTATGAATGTCGAAAGTGTATTTATTAAGTGTAACAACTTTTATATCAATATCTACAATATAAACCTATCAAAAAAATCATGCAAATAGCCTTTTTGGCGTCTAAAGTGAGAAGACCCCTTAAAACGAGCGGGCAAAACATCTGACAGACTAATTTCGAACTTTCGATCTGTATGACTCCTTTGCGCGGACTAAACTACTCGTCATGCCACCTCACTAGGGACGCGCTTAAGGGGGGAGATATCTTTAGGCAAGAAAAAGTTTGCTGATTTTCATGATTTTTCTTGAAAGGAAATATTTCTTCATAATTTTTTAGACTTAGGGTATGTTTCATTACTACTATTGGTTGTTACATGGTTTTTGAAATTTAAATATGGCGGAACTATAGCACGGTCTCCTAAACTGCTTTTTCAAAACTGGCGTGAGGTACCTATAGCTAAAAAATTAATCAGCCGATTTTGATGGAATTCGGAATAAATATTTCTCACCTTATTGTCTAAAACATGATCAGAAATGTTTTTAAAATAAAAAAAAGTATTATTTTACTGCAAAATGTAGCAATTTTTGGGAAAATTCAACCTTTTTGTTTCAAAGCGTACGATTTGATCGATTTTCAACATTTCTCACTTTTTCTTAATTCATATTCTGAGTATGAGTGTTAATGAAAAGAAAAAAAATTGGTTGGTTTCTTTTTCAGATTAATCCCGCCGACATTACGTGTCACGCCGTCCGACAACATCTGCAGCCACCTGTTTGGAAGACGTTGCATTCCTTCGCTATTTTTAAAGATTAATAAAAAAATACCATTCAACAGCCAATAGTAGTAATAAAAAATACCCTACGTTTAAAAAAAGGTGAATAAATCTTTCCTTTAAAAAAATATGAAAATCAGCAATTTATCCTCGCCTTAAGGTATCTCCTCCCTTAAAGTTTTTCATCGCCCATTTAGTAGGATGGATCAATTACGGAGCTATGAAATATGCAACGGACCACCAGACAAGCATATGGCGTCTTAAATTAACAATTGAAAAAAGCAGAAATGGAAATTAAATATTACGAAAATTAATAATATGACTTCAGAATTCTTCTGCACATATCGTTACTTCCGGTTTCTCGATACAAAAGCATCTGGATTGAACATCGCTGCTCACGCATTCGCATACACACGTGCACACACATTCTTACGCCTCCGTACACATCACTGTTCGACATAGCGGAAGCGTTTTTGTCGCAAAATTAAATTTTCAATCTTTTTTAGGAATCATTTCGAAACTTGATGCTATAGAACAACTCACCGGTGTATTTAGCATCCGGCATATATTCGTTGACCATCTCAGTGCGATTTAAAATTGTAACGGTGATCCAGAATCTTCCTTCGAGTGGCATAGAGGATGTCGAAATACCGTCTAGCTTATGGACACACTTCAGTGAATTGATGATCGTCGTCAGGCAGAAAAGAATAAGAAAACTATACGGTTTCAGATACAGAGTCATCTGAAGGCAAAAAATCAGAAACAATGTTACACGAAAGGGTAAAATTCATTAGTGCAGTGTATGGCTGCTAAATTAATTAGCAGATTCATTTCGAATACTATCCATTTATTTCGTGACATCAGAATACGTTCTTTCTAATTACTTGGCGTCACGACTTTGCGCCGACATTTGGGATCTGATTTATATTATACTGTTACATCCTTACGAGAACCGGAGACGAACCAACTTTCTAATTAAGGCCTTATGTACGCGATTTCGCCGATTTTCGAAGGTACTTTTCTAGACGCGGTTAAAAAATGACGCAAATATTGACAACATTTTATTACAGATCATTTATGCACATGCTTAAGTATACGTAAAAAAATCAGAAATATTAACAAATGGCGGAGATATAACATAATAAAGCAATGTATTTTTTTTTTCGCGCGTTGATGGTAAAAGTTCTTGGCATCGATGTGGGTGTCTGAAAAAAATGAACATGTTTATAATTGCATAACGAATATATCTTCAGTGTAAACCAATTATATTATTAAAAAAAAAATTATTATAATAAAAATTCGAAACTTAAAATTTTTTTACTCAATTTTCTGTCGGTATTTTAGTTTTTATATTTTTTTTGTGTCATTGAAATGTTTGTTTCTGTGGTTCACAGGATAGGTGATGATACTAAGAACATGTTGTAAAAATTTCAAAGCGATCTGAACCTTCGTTCAAGAGTTAGAACTTTCACAAGGTTCAAAAAAGTGAATCGTGGAAAAATGGCTTCGAAGTTGGCGGTCGGGCGCGCCGCGCGGTATCTATTACAAATGCAATCTTACCTCATTCAATATTAAAATATTCCTAACCGTTCAGGCTAATGGAATAAAAAATACAAAAAAATGAACTTTTTTGAAATTTTTCGCGGATATAAGGCCTCAACCAGAATCACGCACCTAAAAATCATTTAAATCCAAATTGTTATTAGATTGTGTTCGGAACTCACGTTGAAGCCAAACAAAGACTCACCGCACAACCTAGATCAATTCAAGTGGCGCGCTCTAACTAGGCAACCTTGCGAGTCCCTCCCAAATTTCCCTCCGGGACGTAACATATCAATGGGAATTCGTTGAGAGTTCTCCGTGACATCAAAAAAGAATGTTCAGAGCAAAGTGTTCGAACCTCTAAGCAGAGTTTTTATGCATGCTGAAGCGTGTTGATAAAGAGATTAAAACGAGTTGCCATTGGAACAAAATGTCTGGAGACATGTATCTGGGTACCTCTTTCCTGACTCTAAAAAGGAATTTCCCGACTCATGACGGCTAGCAATGATGGTCAATGGGTTAAACCATATTCCGGATATGTACTACATAAACATACTGACGATCTTACATACACGACCTTATGGGCACATAAGTTAAAACTGGTATTTATATATTTTGCTTTGATCCAAAGCCAGTGTCCAAAAAGAACAAGTATATTCTCTTTTGCTATTCTCCGCATCCTGTGGCACTTCCATGGCGCGGCACTTGAGCCCTGGACGGAAAAAATGACAGAGGACGTACAGTAAGTGTGTATGGATTTTTTTGTGCACGCAAATTTTTATCGAGCACGAAAAGACTTCAGATATAATTAACTGAGTTTGAGCATACCAAACGAGTATTATAGGAAGTATGGTTTACGTGAATTTACTGAAATTCCGTTGAAACGTTTGGATTTAACAGGAGTGAGGATTAAAAAAAAATTTATACGAGCATTTTTTGCACTTAAAATTATCAAAGATTTGAAGTATCTGGTTAATTTTTCATCCAGTAATAGAATATGATTGAATACACTTGAAGTAAATTTGCAAAAATCACGTCCATTTCTTTTAGATTTTATAGAAGTATGTACTTTTAGGGGACATTTTCCATTTGCTAGCACAGCTTCGTGCATGAAAAGGTTGGAAAAAAGATTCACAGATAGACAGACATTCGTGAGTGAAATTAAATGATAAGGTAGCAATGGATAAACTTCTAATTTGTACCTTTGCATTTGTTTACGAGTTCTGTTGTCGAAGTTTATTTGGAAAATGGCAGAGTAGCTCGTAAAGAATATTGATTCATTATTATATCCATTTAAGGGGTAAGGCCCAGTAGAATTTTCAAAAAATCGATTTTTTTTTCTCGCTAAATCGGTGCTTTATCATCCTAAGAATATGTTACTATTCGATGTATAGCAAGACATTTTTTTTCACCGACTTTGAGCGTATAACGTAAGCCCACCTCTGACACGACCATAGAGTACCTAAAACTTTGACGCGTTTTTCTCAAAACAGCTTTTTTCCAATTGGCGTGACAAATAACTTCTGCAATTTTCACTCGATTTACTTCAAATTTAAACGTTATGTTCCTAATTGCATTTCGAAGTACGTACGGAATTTCTGGTTAATCGAAGACTTTTCATTTTATGAGCAGTTTTACACGAAATTTTTCACTGAAAATTCATTCAAATACCTACAACTTTTGAATAAAACAAAATTTTTCTAACTCCGTACGTACTTCTCTATAGGTATTCTAATGTAGATTGACGAGAATTTTTGTTTTTCGTTCTAGGTAAAAAATTGTGGATGCTAAATGTCGCGCCGCGGAGCGCCTAAAAAAAAGATGAAAGAAAATATTAGTAGTCAGCGATTTTATACATCGCAAAAAAATTATCTAACAGCTTGATATACATATTAAATAGATGTGTAATTAATTTTATGAGTCAGTCACTTTTTCATACGAAAAAAAAATTGTTAAATTCGCACATGATTTCATACCCGTTACTGTGGCCTAACCCCTTAAGCATAGCGAATAGAGAAAAATGAGACCCGTACTGAGACGTTTGTTCTTAATTTACTACGCCAATTGCTGAACATTATACCGGTACTGTCCGGAAGACATTTAAATCAACATTACGACAAACGACGCCTGAAATTAATGTGTGAACTGACAAAAAACCGGACCAGGAATATATTCTTTTATCATTATGTCATGCGGATAAAGTAAAATTTATATTTAAGGCTGTTCCTGCCTTTCTCGCTCCGTCAAAAAAGAAACCAGCCATCTGGAAAACTGACGGACTGTATTTTCGGAATTATTTATCACATCACGGAATTCGGTGGTATGATTTGGCTAGTTGTATGTCAAACACTAAATTCTTCGTCATTTTTACATCAGATTAGATGGAACCGTGCGCGTTAAAAATTGTATTTTCACCGCGGATTGTTCAGCGCTCTTGAGTGCGCATAAATCCAGTGCATCAGGAAGTCATCAACGATCACGTTTACCATAATTCCAAACTGCCAATTTGTATGCCAATCATTCGTTCATTACCTAACGTCGATAGTTTTGCTTCCTATCCATCATACACAAATAACTCACAATTGTTCATCAATTACCTAAACATTTTTTTATTGTCTAATTTAGGCGAATCTCTACAACACCAATTTATTTACAACATTGTCGAATACATTGAAACTTCTCACAAACAAAAACAAAAATTCGCTAAGCATTTATTCATATAGTCACTACACGTAGAGCGTCAAATTGATAATACTCACTGTTATAGTGTTGTCCGTTATGTTAAAGAGCAAACAAGCAGAGCACGAAACGTCTTTGAAACTCAACCAACCATGTCCCGTCGCGTCAATGTTCAATAGAGAGAAATGTTTAATACGTCCGAGCCGACCGCGTGTTTTTCAACGACTGCCTGCTCTTGGTACGAGTGTACGTTGATCACTGTGCCTGGCCCAAACGAACGTCACCACTGTGACAGCACGGTTCGTCGGCGATACGTACGCGTCTCTTAGTTGCAAATCTCCCACGACTCCCGCACAGTTCTATTTTCGTGTTATTTTATTCCATTTCGTATTAAGGGAATTTTACATGTGATAAAAAACACCAAGGTCACGAAGATCACCAAGAGTGATGGAAAAACTAACATGAGAAATATAATTACCATTTTAATGATTGAGGGTCCTATCGAATAATCATAACGGAGATAGGTATTATAATCGGCGTACAGAGCACTATACGCAGTTTCCACGTGACAATGCAGATATTCCTAGAAATCAAAAGGGTATTGACTGTCTCTGGAATATCCAAAGTATTCGTGGCACTTCGTCGTCTGCAACGTCGATACGAGGCTTTAAGGGGCTATACCAGTGTGAACGCTGAAAATTTGGGTGATTTTCGGGAATTTTTTTGAAGAAAAGTACTCAATCAAATGTTTTGGAAAATTAAGGATATATTTGGCTATATTTGACCTATATCACATAATTTTTTCATAGAAAAATATTGAGATCCAAGCGCGTTATGCGCTGCCTTCGGAGGCGCCAAAAAAAAGTTCATCCACTGCTGACATGATTCCGGCCGATTGAGTAGCTGAAACCGTAAAAGGGAAAAATGTCGTTAAACTGGAAGGTATTTCCTGTACAATGACGTAGGATTTTCGAAAAATATCAAAAACCAACAACATAGCGTAGTTATGAAAAAAAGTCTGTTTTCTTGCCTATAAAATGGTCGTTTTTTTCAATGCCAAATCGTCAATTTTCATCCAATCAAAAATATCCTACGTCATTGTAGAGTAAATATATTCAAGAGTACTCAGTTCAAATTTCAAGTCAATCGGATAATTGCTCATTGAGTTACAATGTCAGCGAATTTGGAAAATCTCATTCCGAGAAAAAACGCGTTTAAAGATTTAACTATCGATTTTTTTAAAGTGGCACCCTGGTATAGCCCCTTAAGTTTCCTGCCCATATCGACGATTTATATGGGCAACGACTTCTTTTTTTGAGAACACAAACCTCATGTTCACCTCATAGTTCCTTAAGGGGAGGTACCTGAGTAAACGGTGAGAAAAACAGGTAAACTTCGGGAATTTTTATCTCAAATACTAATGTTTTGATTGGAACCCGCTTTTTTTATTGGAAAATATGTACATTGAGGTATATTTAGGAATTTTTTAAAATAAATTCGTTGACTGGAAGCGATTCAAACGCGATTATCTCGAAACATAGTTTTCAAAGTCGGTGCCAGATATCTTGAAAACGGCTTGTCCGATTTTGTCCAAATTTGGATACTATATTCTTGGATAGTTTTTCTCGTTCGCTACCTAGGATTTTTTTGAAATTTTCATTTTTGACGAAATTGCGACCGTTTTAATTTAACATTCGTTTTTCGTTCGCAATTTTCGACGATTTTGGATTGCATACACATTGCATAAAAAGCAATGGTTCAATCAAATGAAAAACCCGTACGTGGCGAACGAGAAAAACTATCGAAGAATATTGTATCCAAATTTGGACAAAATCGGACAAGCCGTTTTCGAGATACATCTGGCACCGACTTTGAAAACTATGTTTCGAGATAATCGCGTTTGAATCGCTTCCAGTCAACGAATTTGTTTTAAAAAATTCCTAAACATACCTCAATGTACATATTTTCCAATTAAAAAAAAACCCGGATCCAATCGAAACATTAGTTTTTGAGATAAAAATTCCCGAAGTTTACCTGTTTTTCTCGCCGTTTACTCAGGTACGTCCCCTTAATCATTCATTCGTTTTGAATCTTACAAAAATATTTAAGGCTTTGCTAATAAAAGTCGAAAACACTCTGTCTTTGCAGCTCTGTTAAATTAATCCATTTATGGATTCGACAACTTTATATAATTTGGTGAAATAAAAGAATTAACAAATCAATTTGCATATTGCGCTCTTGACCGGGAATGCAATAGATATTAAACAACTAAACAGTTATCTAACATTTCGGAGAAAAAAATGGAATTATTCAAATATTTAGATGAATCGATCGAAACATGTCCTTGATATTTATGAACTCTATACTGTGTACAAACTACGTATTATGTATAATATACTACATAATTGAAAAAAAATGTTGTGTTGTGATAAGGTGTGTATTTTCGCATTGCTGTCGGGTCGGATTTACAGCACACATCTCACATTGAAAAAGTCTTATATACGATTGTACGAGTATGTAGCTGAAAATGTCTGTGTGGAGCTCGAATGAATAATATATACTGTAGTCCGAAGGGAGTACAAAAGGTCGCATCTGTTAATTAAATTGGCCTTACTATACGGTGTAGAAAATTGTTTTATTTACGAGTACGTAAATGTGCAATTCAGCCTCCGCTCTTTTCGGTAATTAACTCATCGTCCATGTCAGCTAGTAGGTAGAGAAAAACTTTGCTCCATGATGCCAGTGAATTAATGTATAATTTTACTTTCTCCGAATTCTATTGCTCTCGCTTCCCCAACAAATGCCGATTCCAGTAATACACTGGATACTATATTAATAAAATGATCGATATTAGGAGGATAGAGTAATAGAGAGGAGGTCGTGGGAATTTCTTCACAAAGAGATTCTCAGCTGAAACAGACATTGGACGAGCGGGTCGAATACTTCACGACGGTAAATGTTCGGAAAAAGTCAACTCTACAGTAGATGCTTCAACATAGGTATATATTATAATAACTAGGTTTGCAATAATATGATTCTTGTTGACAATTTAATTATAATTAGTAAAATGATTGTCATCGTGTAACGACACCTTCGTACTTTCGGAAATTCTGATGCATACAATTCACGGCTTCTCTACCGGCACAATTCTTCATCCATATTATTTTGTGCAGCATCATTTTCTCGTCGATCGGGCATATAAATAAAAAATTTGCTTATTAGTATTGCAAAAGTCAATTTAACTGGAAATTGTCGCCTTCCACTTGTGAACGAGTTTACAATTGCGTGTAATACAATTTATAAATAACATATCCTTTGCTTTGTCACCAGTGAAAATTTTACATTTTAAAACGTCATTAGCCAACCCTAGCATGAAGTGTCGTGTTCCGCTGCATATTCCTTGATGAATAAAGACTTAGTTTTCAAATGAACATGATCGCGGAATTAACTATAAAACGTAATTCATGCAGAGGAAAGCTTGCTGGATTCCAAGTATTTAGATATTCCGGAAGAATAGCATAATTCATATCATCAGTATCAACACGGATTTTCAACACTATTAAAGGGTTATATACAATCAGGAGGCCCAAAAAGTTCGATTTTTCAAGAATTTGTTTTGGGAATACCTTTAAATCTATTAAAGTAAAAATGTGTACACATATTACGGTAACTTTCAACTGCATTTTAACATTTTTTATTTGTAAAAATAATTATTTTGAAAGCTGCTATATCTGATCTCCGGGAGCACCTCTAAAAAAAGGCGTCTTGCGGTGATCACGATATCTCTGGACTGGATTATCTAAAATGAAAAAACCAAAAATATTTCGTTAATATAATGGATTATCTTGTAATTGATTGAAGGAATTGATTCAAGCAAAATAATAATTCTTGGCAAAATGGCGGCTTCTCAAAAAAATTGATTTTTGACAAAAATTTTGGCCTTAAATTGTTTATAAAATGGAAAATATTTATCGGTGAAAAAAAACCTTCGATTAATTACTGAAAAATATACTTGAAAAAATTGTGTTGAAATTTGAGACTGATCGGTTCAGCCGTCTCCGAGAAATCATGCTCACCGACTTTAAAAACACAGTTTTGAGATAAACGCGTTTGAAGTTTCACAAGCACTTTCGAACGCTCTGACACGTCATTACAAATGTGCGTGTAACTTCGAGAATATTCGCCGGATTGACAAGAAATTTTCTATGTGTGTACTTAAATATATGTCCATTACGATTTTTTTTAAATTGATTTTTCGAAAATTTTAACTGTATATAATCCCTTGACCCGCGTGAATATTCGTTCCATTGTGTATCGAATAATTCCACATTTATTTTATTGATTTCTTCAACGTCAAGATTACTGGACCAACCAACACCATGAGGTTTTTAGTATCGCATACTGCATACTTTGTTCGTACCATCAATCATTGTGCAGACATGAATCACACCGCAGTAGCAATTGCATTTCATGCTTCGTCGAAGAACTAAAAAGTACAGCTTTGCATGTTTAAGATATTTTATCTTCGAATGCCACCATGACACACTTAACATCAAATGAGGAGCTTAAATTTCGGAACGCGATCAAGTGTCGAAAATTTTTTCCCAAAACGACACACGAGTTCGCAATCATTGTCATTTGACCGGACGTTACAGAGGTCCCGCCCATCCTAGTTGTAATCTAAATCTTAAACAATCTTTTTTCATTCCGGTACTTTTTTATAATTTGTCTAGCTATGATGCACATCTTCCAATCAAAGAGTTAGCCACCACATTTGACGGGAAAATTTATGTGCTTCCGATAACAAAAGAAAAATATATTTCGTTTACGAAAACGGTCCAAACTACACAGAAAAGAGAAAGATCTAAGTTAAATAACGTTTTATCGATTCATATGAATTTCTAAACACAAGTTTTGATAAATTGGCATCTTTTGAACAACACCCAAACTAAAAATATTACGCTCACTATTTGACGCCATACCGCTTCATGATTTCACGTTATTACGCCTAAAGATACCTTTAGGCGAGGGAAAAATTGCTGGTTTTTATGATTTTTTTTTAAAGCAAAGGTTTCTTCGCCATTTTTGAGACTTAGGAAATGTTTTATTACTACTTTTGGCTGTTACATGATATTTTTTAAATATTTAAAACGGCGATGTGATCGCTACGTGTCACATCGTGACACGATTTTTCATGATTTTCATGATTTTTTTAAGCAAAGATTGCTTCATTTTTTAAACTTGGGAAATGTTTAATTACTACTTTTGACTGTTCCATGATATTTTTTAAAATATTTAAAATTGGCGATGTGATCGCTACGTTTTCAAGTAAGACATTTTACAACAAAGATTTTTCTTTCATTAACACTCATACGCAGAATATGAACCAAAAAGTGAGAAATGTTGAAAATTCATGAAATGGTACACTCAGAAAAAAGATTTATTAAGGACAAAGAAGTTGGTCTCCCGGCGAATAAGTTTTCTTATTCGTATGTCGGCCTACTACGATTTTATTAACAGCTAAGAATTTTTTTTATTTAAGTTTATGTTTAAGATTTACTAAGAATTTTTCTTAACATCTAATAGGATTTTTTTATAATCCCTCAGCCGGTTTTTTTTCGAGGAATTGTGTCATTTCGTCCGTCATTATTTTCTCACTTGAACATTTTTTTCTCACTTAATATTCTTAATTACACTTAAATCATTCCTCACTTTCGAGTTTCTCTCCTCCGAAACGCAACACTGACACTTGTGCCAAAAGCATTGGCATAGGAAGAAGCTACATAGTAAGCGTATGCGTGAGCTACATCTGACGAGCGGCCTGCTGTCGGGCCCGTCGCGTTGAAGTGCACAGTGCGCATGCGCGCATCAGTGTATTTATTTGATTTGAGGAAATATTCATTCAAATCTTCTATTTTAAATATGGCTTTTAATTGATGTGAAAAATCGGCACGTAAAAAAACATATTTACTGACGCCGAATAAATGTGGTAGTTACAATCACATAAAAACTGTCTCCATACGAGTAAACATTTATTAATCTCTAACAAATTATGTTCTGATGTGCAAATTCATTAGAACGTAATAAATCTTTTTTCTGAGTGTACGCCTTGAAACAAGAAGATTGAATTTTCCGAACGAATGGCTACATTTTGGAATGAATGAATCCTTTTTTTTCAAAGACATTTAGGGTCATGTTTTAGACAATAAGGTTAGAAATATTTATACTAAATTTCATCAGAATGGGTAGATTAGTTTTTTTTAGTTATACGCCATGCCAGTTTTGGAAATGCAGTTTGGAAGACCCTGCCATAAATAGTAATAAAACATACCCTGAGTCTAAAAATGGTGAAGAAATCTTTCCTTAAAAAAAAATCATGCGAATCAGCACATTTTTTTCTTGCCTAAAGGTATCTCCCGCTTTAACACGAAAAGGTGTCTTCCTGTACGAATACATTGACCATGACCGCCGCGCGACTCATTTTACAGTTCATTGACCGGTGAAACGATCAGCGAGAGCGAGTATGCTCCCGCTGAAAATGTCTGAGAGCGGTTTTCCATTCGAGCACTAGGTGAATCTAGCGATTTGTATTTGAGGATCGATGTCTTGTTATTAGCAGATATTTTGGAAAATCTCCGTGATACGTGTATCGAAAGTTACGGGCTCTATTCTGCGTCTTACACTCTTCCCGGATATACCTGGGACGCCATGTTCAAATATACGCGCATTACATTTGTATTACTGACTGACATCGATATGATCTTGTTCATTGAGCGAGATTGCACGTCAGTTTAAGCCAATATTCAAACAGAATATGCACATGCCAATATAAAGTACATTCAATTGTACGATTCATTGAAATCATCATCATACGTGATGTATTTTTATGTGAACAACTTGTATGGATGAGTAATGCGTCAACCTTTGCCCTATGCTGATTTTCAGTGGATCGACGACGCGTCGAATTTTGAGATATCATCCGTGGCGCTAGATTCGCCTGTAGGATACGTTCCAGAAAAGTTTTGTCCGACACGCGAGGAACCACCTGGTGAGCGTCAGGAGAAATTGCTTACATGCGTATACGATTATAAGCACGGTCTTATATACAGATCTGGAAACGATGGCGAATTTCGGTGGTGGGGAGTAGTACCCTTATTGACCGAGCTTTTTATTCGCCTCAACGCCACTGCGCGTTGCTGCTATCGATCTGTACGGTAAGATCCGATGTGGGACATAATCTGAGTACCACAGCGAAATCAATTTACATATTTGCTCGGGGTTTTCTTCTATACTTTCTTTATTACTTAGTGATTTGTGTAAATCGGAAACAAATTTGGAGAAAAAATACGCCGATTAGGGAATTGAACACGAAATACTGTAAGTGTAAGCTCAGAACGAATCCACTTAGCAAAATCACCTCTGTGTCCGCATTGAACGGAATGTCATTCATTTTCATCAGAATCACTTAAATTTCGCAAGTGTTCAGTTTACATTTTAACCTAAAACCGATGAAGTGTTAATTAGTTATCTTTCATCGTGTAGAACATGTGCTTGTATTTTTTTTCGTCAATAAATTAAATACTGTTGGTTATGCGTTATATGGTAGAACGAGAGACAGAATGCTACTCTGTGTTGTGTTCTGTCTTCGTTGCACAGCATACCTTTCTATCGTCACGCACCTCGCGGCCGTTATCGGAATGAAAAGCGCAACCATTAAGCGGACGTACCCCCACCACCGTCGTTTCCAGGCCTGTAGGTAAGACCGTGATTAGAAGCGTCACGTGATATAATATCGCAATTTGTTCAGGTTATGCGTCATGGATAACGAAAATACACCGAATTTCAAAATTCACACGATCCCTCTGGCTGCGTTCACACATCCAATTGAACACGCGGTTTCGGACTCGTGTTAAAAAAGATTGCGAGAAAAAATTGTATAAATCCATTAACAATGCAGTATTCGACAAAACGATGGGAAACTTCCAACACCGTGAAGACGTGAAGCTTGTAACAAAGTGGGCGGGAGGTATGGGCCAACTAGGGTGTATATTGTCGAAACTCAACCATTTTACGGACAGTCGATTATAAAAAAAAGATGATCTTTTTTCAAAACTCCGCTGAATTTGTAACTTTCAATTTTTTTCAACTCGGCTTCATGCTGAGCGTATTACGGAGTTTCGATACCGTTCCCTAGCTCCAAGAGCCAATTTCCTGCGAATAAAATTTCATGAAAAAATAAGTTAATATTGGGCAATATCTAACTCATATTGTAGAAAAATGTTTCTAAGCCAGGAAATGATATTAATAGTTATAATTTTTGCAATTAAACATAAATATGTGGCAATTGTATTGAAGAAAAAATAAATGTTGCACTTGGCAATGGTGGTCGTTTCTGCCATTGGCATGACTAACTATCGCTGAAAAACGTTTAACGTTCAACGTTTTATAAAAAGTTTTTGATTCGACAAAGTCGAGGGAACGTTAAAAATGTGGAGCGGACGAATAAATACATTGTATTATAAAATTCAAATGCTGTTGTACTGTGTACGTTTTAAACACCTACCGATTTTGAAATACCCGCCAGTTAATGCTTGACTGTGAGTGGCTCACTCGACACAGTCAGTTGACGCGGTGTTGCCACGTTTAACCTGCAAGTTTCGGTAACGTCCGAAAACAAACCGTTCGAGCTGAAAATCCACATACTTTTTCGAGTATTATTAATAAACGGAGTAGGGAAAGCGCTTAATTTTTTGACACGATTTTCCCATAACTATAATCATGATTTTTTCAGTTAAAAATTTTTTTAATCGACGTATTATTGTAGCCCCTACTCATTAAAAATCTCCGAAACTATGTTGTGAAACGGATTCATTTTTGGACAATTAATACATCCCCAATTAATCCCTCGTGATATAAATTCCAACCGTCTACAAGCATTTCGATTTTAGTCTTAAAACTCTAATATATTTAAACGGAAAGTTTTTGGATTTTGGTTTCGGTTAATTAGCGACCTGTGCGTTCCACGGCGCATTTCTGAGGCGGCAACTTTAAGCGTCCGCTGCTCAACTATTTATTAATATTTCCCGATGCATTTTTTTCACTTAGCTCATGTGCTAAAGAATAACATGTTTTTACTTGTAAATCAATAAAGGTTTTATTTTCTCGAAAAATCTGGGAAGAACGACTTTTTTTGCCCCTCCCCCCCTTAAGCGTTACCCAATGCACGCCGGAACGACAGAAACCCCTTGGACAGCTCCCTGACACTGGTAGACAAATGCTGTTCGCAAAATGTCCTTGCCGCACTTTGGCGCTAGTAGTCGTCTGACAGGCATGCATATATATGTATGTTGCGCCGGTGTTTCGAATATTTTACATGAATAAAAGTCTACTGATATATTTGGAATGATTTTCCGTTCTAATGATTTTCCATTCGAACACAATAAATAACGTCTCCATAACGATAACAGGCGAAAGCCACGAAAGTATCGAATCGTTCAGCTGATCGGAGTATTTAGAGCCGAAGGCTGTCACAAAACAGCCAACGCTAGGTAGTGGCAATTTGAAGAACTAAAAAGCCGGGACGAAACGCGTTTTCGTTTATTGTACATGAATATCAGGCCAGTGTCAGGGGGCTGCCCTTGGACAATGGAACTCTACTTCGATATTGCTCGTTCTCATCGTCTACTGGCCTCTGCACACTGCCCGCGATTTGCGATGAGCAATATCCAATGGGGGCTCAGGTATTCCAGAAACCCCCTGGGAAAGTGAACCTTCCATTGGATATCGTCCATCGCTCGTCACACATCGCGCGCAGTGTGAGGAGGCCATTCGGCGTCCAATGTGTCGCGCCTCTTGTCTCATTTGCTGGACGGCTGGAGCTGCTCTCTGATTGGCCAGTCGTGCCCTCAACGACCGACGCTCGCAGTTTGAACGCGGCCTTAAGGGTTCGTGACGTCATTTACCGTAGGAATGAATATTGTTCACCTACTGATTGAAACATCGCGGAGAACCAATAAAGGTTTCGATTATGATGCTCGTAACCGACAAACTATGGCGTTTCGATTGAACCTTAAAACAGATGAAACTTTTTTTTAAATGCTGATATCATGAAAATTTTAATTTTTGGTTCCACAAAATTCCCAACAACGATTGAATTCGATAAAAAAAATTAGCAACGCACGAACGTCATAATCAAATTCTTTACTGTCATATCGGTGGCCACCTTCACAGAGGTGCCCGTGTACTTCGATGGGTCTCGGTCTTTGTTGCTGTTATGAAAAAGCGCCATGCTCGACGAGGCACTAAAAATAAGCGTAGCGGACGTGTTACTATTTGGCTCTGGACCTGCTGTTGATTTCTAAAAAAATTGATATTATTGTTGTAATTTAATAGTTATAAAGGGAATAAAAAGGAGGACGATACGGTGTCTTATTGTTGTGTTGTGAGCACACAGTTACAATGTCGGAACGAAAAGTCTTAAACGTAAGTGAAACGAATAACATTCTAACCCTCTTTTTTGATAGAAGTTTGCATTACGATTGCCCACCATAAGTGGGCATTATTTCCTTTCATGTTCTTAAAATTACATCTAAAAGGATAAAAACAAGTTTGTTACGAACCTCGAGTAACGGCAACGGCTTCGAAAATATCGAATGCTTAACATGTTTTGCAGTGTTGAAGTTTGCATCGTTGAAATGCAACGAAATAAAAAAATTAAATACTTTTTTTCTCATCCAAAATCTGATCCAGCAAATCTGGGCTCCAGATTTCTCATGAGGAACGCAAAAAAACATTTGAGTGTTTCGCGTGGCCCAAATTTATCGAAAAAACGATCAAGCTACTGAACGTTCGTTGCGTTCCGCCGGAAACTTCGATATTATATTTCGCATCTGCCAAGAATTAACTAAAAATCTTCTTTCAGAAATATTATCCCCCAGATTTCGATCCGTCCAAGATCCCGCGCATGAAATTAGCGCGCAATCGTCAATATACCGTACGACTGATGGCCCCGTTCAACATGCGTTGCAAAACTTGCGGCGAATACATTTACAAAGGAAAGAAGTTCAATGCGCGTAAAGAGGATGTAGAAGGGGACGACTATCTTGGTATAAGAATATATCGATTTTATATCAAGTGTACGAGATGCCTCCAAGAAATATCTTTCAAGACCGATCCCAAGAACACCGATTATGAGATAGAAGCTGGAGCAACGAGAAACTTCATGGCGCTGAAACTTGCGGAGGAACAAGCGCAGAGGGAAGAGGACGAGGAGAAGGAAGAAGAGGCGACTAATCCGATGAAACTTTTAGAAAAAAGGACGCAACAGTCCAAACAAGAATTGGAGTTATTGGAATCTTTGGAGGAACTTAAAGACCTCAATAGACGCCAACAAACTATCGACTACGATCAGATGCTCGCGCAATACGACAACGAAGCTGCACTACAACTAGCTATCGATAAACAAGAGAAACTGGACGAGACGTACATAAAATCCGTTTTTGGAAACAAACGAATAGCCGGTACTGTGGTCGAGGAAGAAATTGTAGAATTACGGAACGACGAGTCGTGTCAACCCTTGCGGAAAGTATCAAAGAGGGGCGACGGAAGCGCGGGTAGTCAACTGTCCACTAGCGGACATTCGGAAACTCAAAATTCGCGCACAACAGAATTTGTAAGTATTGTGTATTTTTTAAAAGATATCCCGGTTTTGAGATACTCTTTTTACGAACCTGAATATTTAACAATTAAGGGACTACATCTACCTAAAGGCTCGAAAAAATGGCCGAATTCGGATTTTTATGTTGAGAAACGATTGGGGAAAAAGAAACGTATTTTTTTAAACACAAATCAACCAATATTGAGAGCGATAAAAAAAGTCACCAAAAAATATAGAATAACAATGACGATGAAGTTTTCATAGTTGAATTTCCTTTTGGAAAATACAATTTTTTGACCTACCCAAGTAGATGGGCCAGTTAACTGATTTTCATCTATAATCCAGTAAAAATAATTATAAATGTAAACTGTAAATGTAGATAAATGTAAAAAGTAAAATTTTATAACATATCGTTATAAAATAAAAATACTTGTATATCAAAAGTCCTCATGACTGTGTCCCGGTATATATCGTTGCGATCTATGTTAATCATCTTCCATTGTTGTATTAGTCCTAGGTTAAAATGTTGCGCCGCCACATGTACAAGAGACATTGCAGTTTTATTCACTTTCTTCTCATCAACAATTTAGAAAACAGGAAACATACAATTTATGCGCTGTGTATTTTTTTGCCCGCTAAAAGTGTAGTCGGTTTGAGATGAAACTTGGGTGGCAAATTTTTACTGACCGAATTGCTAGTATATGGCTTCCAACAAAATAATTATATACGCTGAGCCCAAAAATACGATTTTCCGTGTAAAATGCATGCAAGTTTGTATCGCTGGAACACAACGAAAGTTCCGCAACCATTTTTTTTTTCGGCAATTTTAGGCTTCCGAAATCACTCAAACTTTTTTCGGGATCCTTGTTAGATATCTTTAGCCTAAGAATGTGAGGAACATTTTTGGATGATAATGATACTGAGGCAATAAAATAATAAGAATGAATTTTCGTTGCATTCCAACGATGCAAACTTCAACATCGTTGTTGTCCCAAAGGTTATAATGGAGCCTGGAGTGAAAACTCTCCACATCGGCACAATATTTTATAAGTTTACGAATCGTAAAGCACTACCCTTTAAATATTTCACCAACATACACATTCATTCAGGCACATACGCAAATAAAATTATCGCCCTGCTTCTTATTTTGTTTCAACCCCCACTGGCGTCCGTTCAATCGCGGTCATGGCTAAACAATATCCATTCTCTACTATGCGAGATGCAGGTCGTTTTTGAAGCCTCTTATTACAACCTCGGTTTACAGGTGAAAAAATGCATGCCCATCATCAAGCAAAACTCCAAAACAAAATATTGTTTTCAATGCTTACCTCTAATGTGTCCTGCAATGTTTTATTACAGTTTTTACTCATTATTTTCTATGCTTAAGGGTATAACGTCACAGGTCCGATGGATAAAATCCTTCTATGCGTCTATGCTTAACCCTAGCACCCTACACTATCTGCACGGAACAAATAACCTACACTGGGGTTACGCACACCCCAGCAATTCAAATCAACGCTGCAAACGAACTGGTTGTCGTAGAGAGATTTTTTTTTTATCGAACGCTCGAGAATTGACGAATGGAATAGGCTTTGCGAGAAAAACCTAATATAAATTTATCACCGTGAAAAATGCGATTGAACAAAGCTCGAAAAATGATGTTAGCATTTCTCACTAATAATGTGGGGTTTGCGGTACCCATGTGTAGGGTCTTAGGGTTAAGTATAATGTCACAGGTCCGATCGATAAAAATCCTGTGGCCATGATTTTTCCTAGACGAATTACATATCGCACATCGGTCGTCTCGAAGAACACTGGGAATCTGCAAATCAGCTGTCTCTCTCAAACTCACGGCTGCTAGGCCCGCGTGACACTTTACCTTATCAGATCTTGTCATCGGAAAAGTCAATGATGCTTTTTTTTCAGGATGACCGTCAACGTGCTGTCGTCAAACGAAAAACATTGTGGGCCTCGAGCGCGCCAGCTGCATCGTTACGTACCACATTGGGTAGCTTGATTAAAAAAAAGACTATCGTTGTACCTGAACCAGTGTTGAATAGTGCCAGTGCTGATGTTAATATCGCATCGAACTTGACGTCAGCCGCCGTTGCTGAAGCCCCTGGCCATAAAAGTGCAACGACGGAAGTTCCGCAAGACCAGAGTACAGTTTGCAGTGATCAGGAAACAAGCGTTAGTGGTTTGTCTATGCTATGCGCGTACTCCGGTAGCAGTGATAACGAGGGAGACTGAACAATGTTTGAATTTTTTTTCTGATCGCTCCTAAAGGCGGAAGTGAAGTACCAGAAAGATTCATTTCTCTCACGGTCCGCGTGGCAAACCTTCTACTTTTCCATGGAAAAGTAGGTCCCGCCCGATTATACTCTTGTTTAAATTCTACCGCTCTATTAGTATACGACTTTGTAGAAAATGATGTATTCGTAAACATCGGAATTTGGATGTTACAAAGTATTTGGTTAGGTATATCGGTTATGATAAAACAGATTTATTGTTAACAGAAAAGCGTTCCTTATTCCATTCAACCAAGCTGTTAGCCTTAAGGCGGAATATACATTTAGTTATACGCTCAGTCAGTGAAAAAAAATGTTTTTACTATAAATCTTATAGTAACTTATTCTTATAATGATAAAGCACCGTTTTAGCGAGAACAAAATCGATTTTTCGAAAATTCTACTGTGGCCTTACCCCTTAAGTAATCTGTTACAAAGTTATTAAATTATCAATTACAGTAGTAATTGTAATTCTTGGTGTTAATTTAGTTACTTTTGCGAGCGGTGAGGCAAAGCGTTGACGGTCTGTAACGTTTGAAGTTTTTCTAATTCCGCATGGAATCTTTGGGAAAATATTTCACATGTATACTTTTCTCGTTTAACCCTTTCACACCTGACCGCGCATATGCTTTCCCGATCTGGAAAAATTTTGAAATTACGGCTGGGTCGACATATGTCCCAGTTACTGAAAGACATAGGCGCATTTCAGTGGTAAGGTATTCGCACCCTTATTGAGCAAGTTTCAGACAGAAAAGTTATTTCATCGCAATAATCACTTGGAGGAGAAATAACTGTTCCCGGTAATGAGGCGCACTAAACTGATTTTTTCGCCGTATCGAAAGGGTCAAAGAAAAAGAAAAGAAATCGATTTTTTGAAAGTTGCAAATATATATTCCGCCTTAACACGTGGAAGCAGCTCCAGTTCCCGTCTTATGGTTTTCTTCAGCTTTATTATCCTCTGTCAACAATGCAGCGGAAAACATTTAAGGGGAGTTGATTGTACAATTTGGTATATTTTGTATTATTTATTTATTGGTAAGTGTGCAAATTACAGATTTTGTCATGGATTATACGTATAACAGATGTACGGGATTCTTTCATTATCATGGTTTTGTATCCACATTAAAAAATGATCTATTAGTTGACGCCCATGTGAATCGCCCCGGAAGAATCCGCTACCGGGAAATTTCAGCCACAACTGGAAAGAATGTTAAAAACTAAAAAATATCTATTCGTTTCGGAATCTGCGAAATGAACAACTGATCACGTCAAGTATTGGTTTCAAAAAGTATGGATCCCAAATATCGGTAAAAAAATCTGGACCACTTCTGCATTCTCTAAACGGTCAATGCCCGGCCGGGTGGGAATCGGAAATTCGAACGATCAATATTCAGAAGGACCGAAATTTCGAATTTAATAATGACGAACGTTCCAATATAGATAGATCAATCTTATGATAGTCTGTAAAATAGTTCATCGAAATTGTGAATACAAAAATCTCGAAGTTGATTTATAACGAAAACAAATATCAGATTTAACAAAATAATGAGAGATATAATATCGGTTCGCCTCTATATATATACCAAACAATTCGAGACGTCAAATCGTCGAATTGTAAATATTACGGCAGTTTACAATTTTGAATTCATTAAAGCGAGGGACCAAAAAGCCGATCAGTTAAAATAGCGATGGGCCAAAATGGCGAACGGTCCGGATAGCGAAAACTTGGGATCGAGCAATACTACTTGCGCTTCAGAATGAAGATGGCAGATGTTAGTGGTCAGTCGGGTCCGGCAGCCATGCCATGTTCGCCATTTCGGACCATCGATCATTTGCGTTTCTAAGATCTACACATTCGAAGTTTGTCATTCGATTTCGTCATCGGTCAAAGGATAAAATTTCGAATAATTTATCCTTCGTTATTTTGAGAATTCATAATTCTGACGTTTCGAAATCTTTGTCTTTCTATATTTGGTCATTCGAAATTTTGTACCCCACCCCACCCGGCCATATTTCGAGAAATGAATATGCAAGGGAAAGATATCAAAATGTTAACTATTGCTGCAGGTAAATAATCTGCATTCACTACTTCTGTATGTACATACTATATATAACACAAAGTACTTGCCGGCACAACGGGTATATGGATGTGTGGGGGAACTCGGGGCAAGATGAACACGCGGGGTAAGATGAATCATAAGCCTAGCTACTAGACCGTGTGTGCGAGCACAGTGCTCCCGTTGGAGTTTGGAGGGGTGGCGGTGAGGCGAATGAGTACGAAAGTATCAACTGTAGCGGAAGCACGCGTCTCGAGTAAAAAAACAATATTGATTTTTTGACAAAACGATGTAATTTTTGGTCAAGTTTAACATCGTTTCAGTTTATTTGAATTGCTGATATTGATTGAAAACAGGTAGGTAAACACAATGAAAGTACTAATTATTAATATAATAAGAACGGTTTGTCAGAAATTTTCAAGGTTATTGCGTGATTTTTTGTTAAGGGGTTAGGCCACAGTAACGGGTATAAAGTCATGTGCGAATTTGACAATTTTTTTTCGTATGAAAAAGTGATCACTCATAAAATTAATTACACATCTATTTAGTATGAGTACCAAGCCGTTAGAAAAAATATATATTTTTCTTTCGATGTACAAAATGGCCGACTACTAATATTTTATTTTGTTTTTTTTTAGGCGCTCCGCGGCGTGACATTAAGCATCCACAATTTTTTACCGAGAACAAAAAACAAAAATTCTCGTCAATCTACGTTAGAATACCTAGAGAAGTACGTACGGAATTTAAAAAATATTGTTTTATTCAAAAGTTGTAGGTATTTGAACTTAAGAAATGAATTTTCAGTGAAAAATTTTGTTATAACTGCTCATAAACTGCTCATAAAATGAAAAGTTTTCGATTAATCAGAAATTCCGTACGTACTTCTCTGCGAAATGCGATTAGGAACATAACTTTAAAATTAGAAGTAAATCGAGTGAAAATTGTTGAAGTTATTTGTCACGCCAATTGGAAAAAAACTGTTTCGAGAAGTTCCGAGTACTCGGCCATTTTGTACATCGAAAAAAAATATATATACTTTTTAACAGCTTGATATTCATACAAAATAGATGTGTAATTAATTTTATGCGTGAGTCACTTTTTTATACGAAAAAAATTGTTAAATTCGCACATGATTTTATACCCGTTACTGTGGCCTAACCCCTTAAGGGAAGGTTCTGCCTTGTTGGGCCAAAAAAGGTTCGATATTTCACCGTTTTTTTATGCGAAAAGTATTAAATATAGAATGTTGATATTTGGTACGTTGACTAAGCGGTCTTCATTGAACATCAAAATATTTTTTAAAGTTTGACAAAACATGGTGGTGGGAGTGGGGGGAGCCACGTATGTCGGTGCGCGGGCGATGACATTCTTCGCTTGCGGAAGTCCTAAGTCCCGTACAGGTAATCTGAAGCAAAAAAATGAAACACATTTTTACTTTGTATAATATTGTGTACAAGTTGACCTAGAATCAAGAAGAAAAATTAAAAAATAGTGGACGATCGGAAGGAAGTTTGTATTTTCCCAAAAAATTTCGCATTTTTTTATTTTTCAATTGTTCTTCTTGATTCTAGGTCAACTTATACACAATATTGTAAAAAGTAAAAATATGTTTGATTTTTTGCTTCGGATCATCTGTCCGGGACTTAGGACTTCCGCAACCTTAGGACTTCCCAACACCATGTGTTGTAAAACTTTAAAAAATATTTTGATGTTCAATAAAGACCGCTTAGTCACCATACCAAATATCAACATCCTATATTTAATACTTTTCTCATTAAAAAAATGGTGAAAAATCGAACATTTTTTGGCCCAATAAGGCAGAACCTTCCCTTAATTCGTTAAACCGTCTAATGGGGCAAGATAAATACAAGCTATTGCAAAGCCGCAATATTTTACAACGTACCACTATTTACGTTAGAACGGGTGAAATTCAACTAGTGAAGCATTTGGTTCCTCTTCAACTGGTGTCTCTACCAGCCCCCTGACACTGGTAGATAAATGCTGTTTGCAAAATGTCCTTGCCGCACTTTGGCGCTAGTAGTCGTCTGACAGGCATGCATATATATGTATGTTGCGCCGGTGTTTCGAATATTTTACATGAATAAAAGTCTATTGATATATTTGGAATGATTTTCCGTTCTAATGATTTTCCATTCGAACACAATAAATAACGTCTCCATAACGATAACAGGCGAAAGCCACGAAAGTATCGAATCGTTCAGCTGATCGGAGTATTTAGAGCCGAAGGCTGTGACACAACAGCCAACGCTAGGTAGTGGCAATTTGAAGAACTAAAAAACCGGGACAAAACGCGTTTTCGTTTATCGTACATGAATATGAGGCCAGTGTCAAGGGGCTGGACTCTACCAGGGGAAGAAAAAAAAACTTACAAATGATTGAAATTATATGACAGCAAGATTTTTCGGACTAATCCTACACAACTTAGACGATTGGCTTATCAAATTGCTGGTATTGAGAATGAAACGACTTTTGAATGCGAAAGATGCCAACAATTCGTGTCCCGTCATTCCCCCAGCGCTCTTTCATCTTGCCCCGCATACAGAGTAATGTCCGAACCTCCCCCCACGTTTCGAAGAGGAAGGAATCGTAGTATTTAGGTTCTACTTACTTTTGTATCTCTCCAATACGCGTTTCAACTATTGAATTAGGGTATGTCGTTTAAGTTACACACATTTCGTCATATATCTTGATCCTCGTAGGATATCTCTTGACGGGGGAGCTTAGTTTCAGATGCTGCTAGTTACACTCCTTTTGGCATTTTTTAAAAGAAATATTATACGCGGATTATGATGAAACTATCAGGATATTTTATTGGACATTTAAACAATACGAATTGAATTTTTCGATTAGAAAAAAATTACAAACCGTAGGAACCGAAAAGATCTGCGTGCCAACAAAATCGGACTTGTCCACGCTACGTAACATTTTTTAATGACTATTCTTCGTATTTTTCAAGCACACCTTGATTAGCTCCCGAAATATTTTGAATCAAATCCGGCTCTAAACACCTAAAAATTTGTTGGAAACTGCCTTTTTAAGCGAAATTACAGTTTTTAGGCACAAAAATAAACAAAATTTGAATATAAAAATTCAATTTGACATAGTGTGGACATGTCCGGTTTTGTTCGCCAGCTCCTGAAATGATGTGAATGTATAGATGTTTTCTCACAATTTTTATTATAGAGTACATAAATCAGTACAAATATAAAAAAATTTCAATCAAGAACACATTTCTTGCTATTATATAAAAAATCTTCGGTCCCTGAGAGGGATACGTGGAACGTTACTACCGTCAACGATATCCTGGATTTTCTTTTTGAGTTTGCGTAACGTGTTAGTGTATGTGTGAAGCTCAGGGGCGATGAACAGCAAGGAATATTGCCATCGTGAGATACGAGTGTATCATGACGAACGTGCAATGTTTATGACTGTACAATGCATTAATTTTTTCGATGGAGTAACAGCCAGTTTTAAAAGGGTAACCAAACGTTATCCCGATTCGCGAACGCGTACAAACTTTGCGTTCGTTGAATGATGGTTAAGAAATTCCTTATAGGATGCTGAGCCAGCCCCTACGCCTAGAACACAAAAGAGAAAGAGAGGATTGTGAAAACAAAGATGTTGGCTGAAGACATGGTGAACATGGGGTAGGTCTGTTTCAACGGCTAGGCACTCCTGTAAGGAATATCTTTGGTGTGAATCTGTAAAAAAAACGCAAGCAGTGACACAACTATGCGAAGAAGAGTGCCTGGCCTGTTAAAGCAGACTATACGAGTTGAGTTATTGGAAGAAAACAAGTCTAACCATCCTGCCGAAATACATTTTTCAGACGTCACAGTACTATGTTATTTCTATTTGATCGCGCTGACGAGAATTCAATTTTTCCCATAGTGAATTGACGATGTATGTTGCTTGTCGGTTCCGCATCGCAGGAAATATCCAGGGTACACGTAGTTCCACTGATATTTTTTATCTTTACACATGTAGCGCGACGGATACTATCAGCCCTTTTCGATTTTGTTTAAGGCTACTTTAGAGGCCGAAAAAATAGGCTTTTCGGGATTTTTTTTTGTTTCGGAAAAACTACAAAATGAAACGAGTTTACAAAAAGGGTGTTTATCACACATATCAGTGACTGTATACAATAATTTTGTTGGAGCGATCAATTTCAAAATAGCGGCCGTGCAGCGTTTATCTCTAAACTGCATTTTTTAAGTTGGCCGGAAACATAACTCAGACAATTTTCAACCGATTCACTTGAAATGTTGAATATACCTTGAAAAATACATTGTCTATGGAAGTACGTAGGATTTTTTAAAATATTGCATAGTTCATTTGTTATTAACAATTATCTGACGATTTTTTAGGCAAATTTTTGGAAAGTGAAAAATTTCGGCAGATAATTGTTAATAACAAATGAACTGTGCAATATAAAAAAATCCTACAAACTTCCATAGACAATGTGTTTTTCAAGATATATTCAACATTTCAAGTGAATCGGTTGAAAATTGTCTGAGTTATGTTTCCGGCCAACTTAAAAAATGGAGTTTTGAGATAAACACTGCACAGACGCCATTTTGAAATTGATCGCTTTGAAAAAATTATTGTATACAGTCACTGATATGTATGATAAACACCCTTTTTTGTAATCTCCATGTATTTTGTAGTTTTTCTGAAAAAAATAGGCCTAACGATTAAGGGGTTAGGCCACTCTAGAGTGGCCTAACCCCTTAATCGTTAGGCCTATTTTTTTATTATGTTATTCTTCATCGAAATGTAAGTAATCAGTCCAACAATGGGGGTGAATTTCACCTCTTGAGATCGTTTTTCTGCTGATATAAAATATACGTGTCGTTTAGATTTCAATGAAGAATGTCCCAAACTGAACAAAATCCTAGAGGGCACCGGAACCGGTATCGTACACGGGTAGTTCACCACTCAACCGACATTTTTTCGACAAACGCAGAAATCCACTTCGCCAAGTTTTTTTAGCTTGCTCGAATGCAAATTATTTCATTGAAATATAAAGAATAGGTTTTATTCTATGATATTTGTGCAATTTTTCACTACTATACATTTCTATCAATTTACCCCGTTCTAATTGAAAATTACCATTTTTCAGCATTGTTCTCCAGCTGGTTTCAATTAAATATCTCGACTAAAAATTTGCAAAATCGGAAAAATCACACCACATCATTTCGATATTGAACTTCGCTGCTTAAATCCGTTTCGCTTATTTTTTTAGCTTCCTCGAATGCAAATTATTTCATTGAAATATAAAGAATAGGTTTTATTCTATGATATTTGTGCAATTTTTCACTACTATACATTTCTATCAATTTATCCTGTTAGAATTGAAAAGGACTATTTTTCAGCATTGTTCTCCAGCTGGTTTCAATTAAATATCTCGACTCCAAATTTTCAAAACCGGAAAAATCACACTAAATAATTTCGAAAGTGAATTTTGCTGCTTGAAATCGTTTTGCTGCCGCAAAAAATTCGTGTCACTTAGATTTCGATAAAGAATAACATATTCCAAAATGAGCGAAATCGGAGCACATCGGAATCGGTTTTTTTCTAAGATCAACGAAGATCGAATATCAAAGGAATACACGGCTGACAGGCAGTGAGGTGGCCCTAGTGACGTGTTTGCTTGTGTGTACACGTGGACATGACAATATACGTGAATCGTGTAAAGCTTGTCCTCATATCCTAACTGTTTCGCCTTCAAGCAAAAGAACAGACCGTGTTCTTCTATGGCACTCCATCTTCGTTGAAAAAATCATACGACTTCCACTTAACGGCCGTACCGATCGCGATCGTTTATCTCAGTCACCCTCATCTATTCGCCATCTTCTGTCTCTCTCGTACGAACGCTCGCGATCGTTGCGGCCGTTCAATGAAGCGTGCCCCAAAAGTTTGGTTTCTACAAAAATGGATGACAAATGTTCCAGGTAGCTTTTAAGATTGAATTACCAGCTGCAGTGTGGTACGTGTTTTTGTTACAAATACTCTACAATTTTCATTGCACTCATTGACAAGAATTTTGATGAGACTTGGCATTATTTGTGGCGTGGGTCTTCGACATCTATTTTTTTCATATCCGCAGAACTTCATTTTTAAGGGGTAAAATGCAACCTTCAATTTTTTTCAGCCATGATTTTGAAACTGAGCGAGATGAAAAAATGCCACAATTATAATTCCCAGGCACTCAACATTTATCATGGTTGTCATAAGACCAACAAGAAATTGAATATTCCTTGTTACAAAAATCAATACTTTCAACGCATATCTCTCACGGTTTTCGTTAAATTCGGATGCTCTTTTTCACTGCAATTTTATCTCCGCAGCTGAGGAATTGGAAATCGAAAAATTCATTACACAACTATAATTGAAACTCACGCGTCTCATACTCTTTTCTGGCAAGAGTGACAACGTGCAAAAGTTTTTATTTTCTCCCACAATCAATCATAACGATGACATGACTAATGTATTTTCATGCAGATGCCTGAAATGTGTAATGTATATTGTATCGTTAAAAATGGAATGTCTTCTTCCATTTTTCGCTGGATGGATCGGTAGCTCAGTTGATCTTTTTAGAATGAGGCATATGTGAAATTTTAATGAGAACTTTGAATAAAAGGACTAAAATGGTAGAGGACTGCTCAGGGATTAGAAATTGATCAATAAAGAAACTAGAATTTAAACCCTATATTGATACAGCAGTCTCTTATGTTCGGCATAGCTGCTATAATCGCTAACTTTCTAGAGTTTCTCCTGTCGAAAATTTTCCCTCCCACAGATCCAATTATATTCTGCAACTTTAAGTGTTTCTTCCATAGAGGAGATTATGTCATTTCCAAAGATCAAAGTTTTAATGTTCTGCAATTTGCTATCACAAAACTAGCCAAATCCCTTATCTCTTTTCTCGCCAGGATTGCCTACTCGCGAAACAGCAAACCTCCAATGTTTCGAGCGTATTGCTCATATATTTCGATATATCAAACGGATGCAAAAAGTTTTTAACTATGAGTCGAACGAATTGAATTTTATTATCTGCATCAACGTGGTTTTACGATCTTTTTTTTCGCGAACGAAGTGAATTATTCTTCGCGGTGTGTATTTTCGTTTGTGCATCCAGTGGTATCGCCAAGCAACTTCTTTCCGGCTCGGAACCACGTTGCCGCTCGTTACTTTCGCACTTCGTTTTGCTATAATTGTTCGTCAATTTCTGCCTATGTCGCGAACGATCACTGGTCCTTACGCGAACCGCCAATGTGGCACTTGGCGAACAGTCCGTCGTCCAATGATTTCCGCATCGATCGTTCGACGAAACGACCACATTGGACGGCGTACCACTGAACATCCACGGTTCGACTAACCAATTGTAAAAGGACTCGCGAATCTCGTCTTCCGTAATGTCTAAGTAATCGGCGCGAATCGTTCGGCGATCTTTCCTCGGACACTCGGCTATACCGTCAGCTGCTAGAATACGCTTCTTGTAATCGTAATCGCGCTCGCGTTTCAACGCACGTGCCACTTCGTCCATTATTTGGGAAGCGTAAACTGCGCTCGGCACGGAATGCGTCTTAAAGTTAATGGAATTGAAACTTTTTGAACGTTGCATGCAGGGCTGCCTCGTTGCTGAAGCGCACTGCCCACGTCTCGAGGAGGATCGCGGATTTACGCGGCTCGTTGTTTGTAAGCTCGATAGAAATGTTTTGGCACATGACAACGGTGGACAGCCATTATGTTGAGACGATTTACGTAAATTCGATATTTCTGTTGTAGAAAGTTCGTGATTTTCCGGGTTAACGTACCCTTGACCCTTCTTGTAGTGCATCGCCAATTGAAACTGGGCTATCTTCTTCTCTAACCGAGTACGTTGCTCCTGTGCACGCTCCTGCTGAATTTCCATTTGCTCGACTAGTTGCTCCAGTCGCGTTATCTGCACCTGTTTCGCCTCGAGGACGGAATACAATTGCTGAACGTTTTCTGTTTTCTCCGCTGTCCGTAGGTCTACCTAGAAGAATTTCGAACGATATCGTTCAGCGGTTCTAACTTTTATACGGCATGGAAATTACGTTATTAGGAATCTGGTTAAGGCGGTTGGAGTGTGGGCCACAATCTAAGATTAAGGGGTTACGTGGGTTTCGAGAAAAAAGGACATTTTCTCTATTGAAAAATTATATAATATATAAATTATGTTATTCAAAATTAAGCACATAAAAGAGCAACATTTCAACAATATTAAAAAAAATGTTCAACCAAAAATTTGGAAAATTCAGCCGGTGGAACCTGGTTTCCGGAGACCCCTGAAAAAAGTGTCTTCGTGGTGGTCAGGATAACTCATGATAACTTTATCTGAAATTACAAAACCAATTTTTTACTGTCGGTATGTAAGTATAGCTAGGAATTGAACGAAGAATTAAAAAAAAATTGAAATTTGAATTATTGACAGAGTTGTATGCAAAATAGATCAAATTTTGGTACAATTTACACTACGTACAGCCTTGTAAAATTAGTTGTAATCGAAAAAAACTTTCTTTCAATCACTAGTCAATGCTATTTCCAAGTGTGCAAAATTTCAATAAGATTGGTGCATTTGTTTTTTAGAAATCGTGTCCACCGACTTCAAAAATAGTGGTTTGAGAAAAATGCGATATATCTGCGTCGCTCCCGGCCGGCTTTTCCCAACGGAAGGAATTCCTACAGGCTCTCTCCCCGAGACTTTTACTCTGATTGACTTAAGGGGTTACCCCCACTTGCGATTTTGAAAAAATCGATTTTTTTTATTGCGATTTTGAAAAAATCGATTTTTTTATTGCATTTTTTTTAAGTATAAGTATCCGGGCCCATACAGAAGTATGGGCCCGGAATAGATGACTATGTAAGTTTACAAAAAAAAATATTTTCTTCGTGTAAACTGAAATTGAAACTTTAAACGCGTTTTTCTCAAAATGGCATTTCTGAAGTCGGTGACCAAGATTACTCGAACACTAATGAACCGATCTTCTTGAAACTTTGCAGGCTTATTTAATACATAAAAATGTAGTCTTTAATCGTTCGATTTTTTTTTTCGAAAACAATGGCCGTTTTATAGCCAAAAAACGGCCGTTTTTTTTTTCGTTAAAATCGAACCATTAACTTTGACTGTCCGCCATTTTGTGAAAAATGAATATTTTTTAAAATCCTTCGATTAAAGACTAGTTTATACTTATATTTGACTAAATCCATCCGCATTTTTTTTTCAGATGATCCACTTCGCCGCAATGTTGGTCACCGCAAACCGTGTATATAAAAACATTATTTCATTGACAGCCATTTGCCACTAAACAATGTAATATTTTTCAATAAAAAAATTACTGAAAGTTCTTCAAGATGTGTTCTTTAAGATGGTATATTGATCGATTAAAAAAGTTTTGTAGTTTTCTTTAAAAAAATTCATGAAAAAGGCCTTTTTTTGCGCTACAAGTGGGGGTAACGCCTTAAAACTTTGGGAGCATATTCTAGACATATTGTACTACTAGACAATAAAATACAAAAATGGATTTTTTGAAATTTCACACCCTCGTAACCCCTTGAAACCAAAATTATGTCACTGTACTGTATTACTAAAATATGTTACTAAAATTCGTAAAGCCTATACTGTTTTTACGAATTTTTTGAAATTTTTTCATCCCAAAACACCAGAGATAAAAAATAGTTTAATGTATGTAATTTCACGTGCGTTTAGATGGGCAAGACGCTGACATAATGGGTGATGTAATTTTTTTAGCAACTCAGCACCAAGATAAATCATTTCTGACCACCGATTATCGCAAGCTAAGCCTTTGTAAACGTTTAGAAAAAAACCTGTCTTGCCCATCGTAAACCATATATATATTCAATATTGAACTATCACGGTTTTATGAAAGATCACGAATCTTGGCTGGCAAATAAAGAGCATTGCTCCTAACCTTAATATCCGCCAAGTTGCCGTATTTCGGTAATTAACGGTAATAATAAATAATCGCGCGACATAAATATAACTAGGCATAATTATAAATTATTCCACATTTCATTCTGAGTTGATAATCCTATACTTTTCCAAGTTGTTAATAACACAAAAGTATTTCATATGTACATAATAAAAATATTAAAATGCTTAATTTTGCTCTTTAATTAAATATTTGATGAAAAATTAGCATCTACAGAATAAATCTATACGCTATATACATTTTTTTAACTTGATTGACAAAAAAAACTCATAAATCATCATTTAACTCAACTGTACTTCTCCAACCTCCTTAAGGTATTAGGCCACAGTAACGGGTATAAAATCATGTGCGAATTTAACAACTATGCTTCGTATGAAAAAGTGATTCACTCATAAAATTAATTACACATCTATTTAGTATGAATATCAAGCTGTTAAAAAATATATATATTTTTTTTTCGATGTATAAAATGGCCGACTACTTATATTTTCTTTTGTTGTCTTTTTTTAGGCGCTCCGCGACGTGACATTTAGCATCCACAATTTTTACCTAGAACAAAAAACAAAATTTCTCGTCAATCTGCATTAGAATACCTAGAGAAGTACGTACGGAATTTGAAAAATATTGTTTTATTCAAAAGTTGTAGGTATTTGAACTTAAGGGGTTACCCCCACTTGCGATTTTGAAAAAATCGATTTTTCTATTGCATTTTTTTGAAGTGCAATTTGAAGTGCAGTTTTTTTTTGATGCCCGGAATAGATGACTATGTAAGTTTACAAAAAAAAATATTTTCTTCGTGTAAACTGAAATTGAAACTTTAAACGCGTTTTTCTCAAAATGGCATTTCTGAAGTCGGTGACCAAGATTACTCGAACACTAATGAACCGATCTTCTTCAAATTTTGCAGGCTTATTTAATACATAAAAATGTAGTCTTTAATCGTTCGATTTTTTTTCGAAAAAAATGGCCGTTTTATAGCCAAAAAACGGCCGCTTTTTTCGTTAAAATCGAACCATTAACTTTGACTGTCCGCCATTTTGTGAAAAATGAATATTTTTTTAAATCCTTCGATTAAAGACTAGTTTATACTTATATTTGACTAAATCCATCCGCATTTTTTTTTCAGATGATCCACTTCGCCGCAATGTTGGTCACAGCAAACCGTGTATATAAAAACATTATTTCATTGACGGCCATTTGCCACTAAACAATGTAATATTTTTCAATAAAAAAATTACTGAAAGTTCTTCAAGATGTGTTCTTTAAGATCGTATATTGATCGATTAAAAAAGTTTTGTAGTTTTCTTTAAAAAAAATCATGAAAAAGGCCTTTTTTGCGCTACAAGTAGGGGTAACGCCTTAAGCAATGAATTTTCGGTGAAAAATTTCGTTGGGGATCGTCCATTAATCACATGAGGTTTTTTGGCAACTTTTTGAGGCCCCCCTCCCCCATGGTGATATGTGGTGAGGTTACTGTTATCCAAATCCTCTCCCCTCCCCCCATTTGAGCCACACGTAAATTATGGACGACCCCACATCACCATGGGGGGGGGGGGGGCTCACAAAGTGGACAAAAAACCTCACGTGATTAATGGACGATCCCTTATAACTGCTCATAAACTGCTCATAAAATGAAAAGTTTTCGATTAATCAGAAATTCCGTACGTACTTCTCTGCGAAATGGAATTAGGAACATAACTTTTAAATGTGAAGTAAATCGAGTGAAAATTGTTGAAGTTATTTGTCACGCCAATTGAAAAAAGCTGTTTCGAGAAGTTTCGAGTAGTCGGCCATTTTGTACATCGAAAAAAAAATTCTGACAGCTTGGTATTTATACTAAATAGATGTGTAATTAATTTTATGAGTGAATCACTTTTTCATACGAAAAAAATTGTTAAATTCGCACATGATTTTATACCCGTTACTGTGGCCTAAGGCCTTAAGCAATGTTTGTTAAGGGTTGTTAAGGGTAGGTGAATGAAGTACTATCCCGGTCAAATTGACCCAGTGTGTCAAAGCCGTGGCCAAATATAAGTGTATCAAGGAAGGGTTAAAAATGAACATAATAACAAACGCCTTTCATCATTCCTACAAACTATCTTGATTAAAAATTTGTATTTTGATTATTATCGTTGATTATTATTGCTTATTATTTTATCGATGTCTTATGCTACACTGCTTGTGTTATGACATATGTTGAACGGCATCTTACGACAATAGTAAAAGGAACGTCACTTGGTGCATGCAGAACGGTACCTGTTGTCTGTCTCGTTGATTGTGTGCCTTCTTCACTCCCGGAAGCTCCCCGTTGTTGACCTCATCCCGATTGACTTTCATCATGTTTCTGCGTTCTTTTATAACGCGATCCTGTTCTTCGATTTCTAGCTGCTTTTGATTTAGCGCTATTTCAAGTTCTTCATTGCGACGTGTGAGCTCATTGATGCTGAAGCGTAAATCATCGGTCTCGGACAATCGTCGTTGAAGCTCCTCGTTTTTTTCTGACCTATGTGAATGCACCGGAAGAAAAGTAACGAGAGCAATCGAGGGAGAAAATTATCATCGAAAAGATTTAGTCAGCACTGGATCTGTCATATTTCATCTGTCATATATAATTATGTTGAAGAAATGTGTTTGCGTTTTTTTCCTAATCCAGATCGTCTTTATAGCTTTATTCATACAAGACGTGTTATTACTAAAGCCAGCTTTTTTTTAGAGTCAAAGAAATTCTTCGAAAAAACCCCGATTATCCCATAGCCGAAGTTATATCTAGAAGAGTTGTTCTGTACATTTCTTTGGACGACTTCGAGTACTCTATTGAAAAATCGTATCATCTTTTGTGATTTTGTGAATTATTTAATATTCACACAGGTACATTCGTAACGGTGGCAATTCTAAAATTCAGAAGGTGAAATTACCAAGTAATAACTTGCATCTGATGAGACATTCGATTTTTGTGTAGTGCTTTGACTATACAAAAATAGAATGTGGTATCAGATGCAAGGGTAAATGAATGAAAACCATCAATTAGCCATTTCGTGTAAATATAGCGCCCTCCAGCTTAAAATGATACCTTCCAAACTACGAAAGTATTGGAGTCGTACCGTGAAGGCTGATTTATTCTTGTAATTTATATATATATATGTATATAGCTGGAAATTTGCAAGATTTCGTAAGGTCGAACGCTTCATTGATTTTCTCTAGCCCTTCAATTGATTTGTTTTCAAACGTGAACCTTTGTGACCAAAACCGTGTTCGATTTACAGTAATGACCTACATATCGAAGTATGTCCCAATTATAGATCATGCGTCAAACTTCTGTACACCAAAACAATTCTTTCAGAGATGCTTAAAATTTGCTCCTCATGGTTGTAAAACGTCTTCACATACAAAGATTTTTACTTTCGACACACTTCGAAGATCGTAACTGCTTTTTTTATCAATACGTTTGAAACAAAAACTATGGAGAACGTAAAAAAATGCAATCGACAATTTTTTAAATATGTGCCAAGGACAGAATAAACGTGTCAGTCTACTCACGCAACTTTGGAATTTAACCGAAGCTCATGAATCGTTTTGGTTAACGATTCTATGATTTTATCGTGCGATTTGCTTTCGTCGTTGGATCCCTGAAGACGATAAAATAGAAAACGCATTAATTTATAACATTACGTGTTATAGTAGATGGTATGTTGGTAAATATAAAATCTGCAATGAACCAACAAGATCTTTTCCACTGTTGAGCAAGGCAGGATTGATCGCTTCTATTATTTCTCGCTTCTGGCGTTGGAGCGTCGCTACTCTTTCAATGCATCCGGCTAATCTTTCATCCAACGCCACATTGCAAACTTCCTTTTCTTTCGATATTTCGTATTGCCTGTTAATAAATATAATATATTTTTATTTTTTGTCAGCTCAGAACAAACTTTGTGTGATCGTGTTTGTATCCTTTGTACGTGATTTCATTTCGGAACGCCCCATTGAAAAATATGTTTGGCATGCTGCTTTATATTCACCATTCCATTATAAACTAGCACAGCTCTGCAAGTTCCCAGATATATAAAGTAATACATTCCCTTTACGACCTGATTATCTATAACATAGCTTCTATTTTATTACAATTTGACATAAAACACCACTAAAGCGTATTGCTCAATTTCGTGAAATCGAATTTTTCATATTGTATCTCTTCATTTTGGGTTCTTCGAGAAAATAGGATTCCGCTAATTTATAAAAAATTCAATACAGTGATACAAGAACACCACGATATTAGGATTATCGAAGTGACACCTCGCACGATTCGATTTGTCAAAATTAGAAATATTGGAAAAACTGTAGATGTTTGGAATTTGCACATTTTACTGAACGATAGTTAATTAGTGTACGAACTGTACGCATGGGAGGAAACGTTACAACCTCAATTGACGCTCTTTCGAGAGTTCTAGATTTACTGCAGCCAGTTGATCAGACATTTGGTTCATCCTATTCATTGTCTCATTTTCTTTCGAAATAATATCCTTCTTGAGCTCGATCAACCTGTCAATACAAAGTCTTATAAATAGAAACTCGTGCAAAGATTCACGTCGCGTCCGCTTAGACCATTCAAACGTGACACTTCTGGTATAATTGGCACTGAGTTTTCCAAAAAATCGATATAGGATAGGATTTTATTCAACCAAGCTCTTATTAATCGTATATGCTATGATCGATTATTCAAAACCGAGTTAGTCTCCATCATGATTCATTGTTTTCGAAGTAGAATTTAGTCAATCGCGTCCAGTAGAAAATAACCTATTCAGAAAAACGTGCTTTTCGATAGAAAAAGGTCTCTTTTTATCCATTGCAACAAAATCTTTTTAGTAATTAGAAATAGTAAATATCCTTTTACAACCAAAACGTTTTTTTGTACATATAGTTCGAAATTACTTTGTTTTTTAAGGTCTTAGGCCACTCTAGAGGCCGAAAAAATAGGCGTTTTGGCGATTTTTTTTCAAAAAAAACTACAAAATAAATCGAGATTACAAAAAAGGGTGTTTATCATTGTGCAGCGTTCATCTCAAAACTGCATTTTTTAAGCTGGTCGGAAACATAACTCAGACAATTTTCAACTTATAGACAAGATTTTACAAGAATATATCTTGAAAAATACATTGTCTAGGGGAGTACGTAGAATTTTTTTTATATTCCATAGATCATTTGCTATTAACGATTTTTTAGGCAATTTTTGGGAAAGTGAAAAATTTACCTAAAAAATCGTCAGATAATTGTTAATAACAAATGAACTATGCAATATAAAAAAAAGATCCTACGTACTTCCATAGACAATGTATTTTTCAAGATATATTTAACATTTCAAGTGAAGCGGTTGAAAATTGTCTGAGTTATGTTTCCGGCCAATCTAAAAAATGCAGTTTTGAGATAAACGTTGCACAGTCGTCATTTTGAAATTAATCGCTTCAAAAAAATTATTGTATACAGTATATATATATTATATTGTATTATATATATTGTATAATCTCGATTTATTTTCGTAATCTCGATTACAAAAAAGGGTGTTTATCATACATACCAGTGACTGTATACAATAATTTTTTTGAAGCGATTGATTTCAAAATGGCGGCTGTGCAGGATTTATCTCAAAACTGCATTTTTTAAGTTGGCCGGAAGCTCAACTCAGACAATTTTCAACCGATTCACTTGAAATGTTGAATATATCTTGAAAAATACATTGTCTATGGAAGTACATTGGATTGTTTTAAATATTGCATAGTTCATTTGTTGTTAACAATTATCTGATGATTTTTTAGGCAAATTTTTGGAAAGTGTAAACTTTCTTCAGATAATTTTTAATAACAAATGAAATGGACGAAATGAGTTATGTTTCCGGCCAACTTAAAAAATGCAGTTTTTGTTTAGCAGTAAAAAATGCAGAGTTATGTTTCCGGCCAACTTAAAAAATGCACAGCCGCCATTTGGAAATTAATTGCTTCAAAAAATTATTGTATACAGTCACTGATATGTATGATAAACACCCTTTTTTGTAATCTCGATTTATTTTGTAGTTTTTCTGGGAAAACCCCCAAAAAAGCCTATTTTTTCAGCCTCTAGAGTGGTCTAACCCCTTAACCAGAAGGCAACACGATGCAGTCAACCTCGTTTTAAAAAAATTAATTTTCGCGGTCCTCGGTCATAATTAGGCATGAGTAAAAATACTAACCGCGCCTGCACGCTGTCTCGCTGCTTTTCTGCTTTTGCGAGAAGACTCTGACTGTTTTTTAGGTTCTTTTCCATATCTTTCAATTGTGTGTTTGCACTCGAACTTTTCGATTTCAATTGCATCTCCAAATTCTTCGCGTTACTCTGCAACTTTCCAATTTTGAGATCATCCTCGTTAGTTTTTGCCTCCATTCCTCGGATTTTTGTCCGTAGTTTTTGCAATTCCGTCTGCAAAGTAAGTTCACTTTCCCTCAATCGGCCGCATTCAACCTTTGCCGATTCTTTTTCGTTCAATGCAGCGTCTAGTTGAGAGGTCATTGTGTTAATAGTCTCTTCTTTGATGTTTTCCAGTTGGCTAATTCTTTTGCGAGATAGCTCGAGCTCGTTCCACAGAGTGGTGTATTTTTGCGTTATTTCCGTCGAAATGTCGTGCAAATTTTTCGCCTCTTCGAGGCGAGCCTTTAGCAGTGCACTTTCGTTTTTAACAGTTTCGATCTGTTTGTCAATTTTCGATTTAATATCCGCTGCCCCCTGCAAATCTTCGAATGCAGTGAGCGATTCAAGAAATTTCGAACGCTCGATCAGCATTTGGCTGCACATTTCGTGACAAGCTTTCGGCAGATCTTTAATCTTGGACAGTATTGCCGATTGCAGCTCACTCGCCGCCGATAAATATGGAGCAGAGGCATGTTCGCCATCGCCACCAACGGAAGGCGCGTTAATTGGAAGACTCTTTGTGGGATCCTGAACCACAGTAGATGTCAAATTTATCGTCTCGATCTGGCCCGGATCTTTGGTACCACTTGTTATCATCTTTTCACGAAGTTGCAACATTTCGCTGTAAAGTTCGGCGGCATTTTTCTGTTACAAAAACGGTATGGATTGTTTCAATTTGTGTGTTAATCGCCAAATGATTACGGAAATGGAAACATTTCCAGAAATATAAACGCTCCAGAAATTTAAAAGAAATTTGACTGCTTTTTTTAGACGAATATTCAAATCTTTATTCATGAAGATCAAATGCTTAAGGGATCATTACAGTTTAACATTTTCAACGAATCGATTGGTTTTTGCATTATCCGATAGTGTAGACGGTTATGAACGTGCTGTTCATTTTTTGGGGCGAAATTCGAATAATTTCGGTCGCTACAGCCTTTCTTAGCGAAAGTGGCTCGAGCAGCGGCGTAAATGTCGTTTTTCAAAACGGTGTACACTCTCAAAGGAAGAGTTTTCAAGCTATGCGTCTCAAATTTTGACATAATATTCTCCACGCCATTCTTTATCTTGCTATGGAAGCTTTTTTTGAATCTTCACATTTTTTTTACGAGAAACTGTCGAAAAAATAGGCCAAATTCGATACTTTTTTTGACACCACCGCCATTTTGTCAATTTTGATTAAACAAAACCTCCATAGCAAGATAGCGGCGTTCATACTGACTAATAATTTTTTTACAAATTTTGTTTTAAATAATATTTACGGCCACAACCGTGTACACCATGAGGACTCCTTTTTTCGAAGACATTTTCAACCGTTATGAAAAATGTAAAAAAAAATAAAAATAAACGTTTGAAAATTTATTTTCTGTTTTTCATGATATCTTAAACTTGATATAAAAAAATCAGACTGATTAGCGTATGTTAACAACCGAAAAAGTGATGATCCCTTAAAAATAAAATGTCCGATTATTTGTCACGGAGATATAGCGATTCAAAAAGGACGAAATTATAGCGACACTTATGATGAAATTGCCATAATGATTTGACAGTATTTCACAGCATTTTCAACATTTTTTCACACTATTTCGTGCGGAAAACTGCCATTCAGCAATGAGCGTAGACATCTCCCTATGTACAAAACTGTTTTTTTTTCTATTGTAAATTTTATAGAAACGGTGTAATGATCAATTAAAAATTTGGAGGGTCCATTCGGTATAGGAGAAAGAATTTACTGTATAAATTTCAATCAAATGGTAACATTTCGTCGATTGTTCCGAATCTCATATATGCGATAAACCATTGAAAGCTATTAGACACGTACTTTTTATCATAGGCGGAAAAACGGTTTTAAGGGGGGAAACCACCCCCCAAAGAAAGGCGTGTCGAGGGGTGATTTTGCAGTTTCACCCACAAGCAGTCCACCGATCTAAATGAAACAAAAACCAAAATTCTTCTGATATAAAGGGATGAAAAATCCACTATAGAACAATTGACGAAAAAATTAGATTAAGGGGTGACACGCCTTTCTTGAAGGGGTGATTCCCCCTTAAAATTCTTTTTCCGCCGACAAAAAAAAATACGTGTCCAATAGTTCTCAATGATTTATCACATATATGAGTTTCGACAAAATCGCAGGCGGACACTTAAGTGATGTTCTTTGTTAGGTGTCATAACAAAATTTCGTTCGGCTCCTTTGCTTACTCCAAACAAATCCATAATTTTTAAACTAGACTCGGCTTCTTTGGTTAAAGAAATCCTTGTATTACTTAAGGAATCATCACAGTGTAAAATGTTCAAAAAATCGATTTTTGCATTATCCGATAGTATACACGGTTATAAACGTTCTGTCCAATTTTTAGTTGGAAATTCGAATTATTTCGATCGCTACAGCCTTTCTTAGAAAAAGTTAAGCCTTTCTTAAAACTTTAAACGCCTTTTTCTCGGAATGGTATTTTTCAAAACGGTGGCCACCCTCAAAGAAATAGTTTTCAAGCTATCCTTTTGAAATTTTAACAGAACATTCTTCACGTCATTCCTTATGTTGCTATGGAAGTTTTTTTTTAATCTTCCTATTTTTTTAACGAAAAACTGTCGAAGAAAAGCTAAATTTGAAACTTTTGTTCAAACGGCCGACAATTTTACAAATTTCACTAAAAAAAAATCCTCCATAGGAACAGAATAGTGGCTTTCCTACAGATTAATAATCATTTTGAAATTTTTCTTTCAGATAAAATTTGCGACTGCAATCCTGGCCACCGTGGACACCATTTTTTTAACGCAATTTTCCGCAAATAAAAACAATGTTAAACAATAAATAAAGGAGTGAAAAAAAATTATTTCGTACTCTTTATCGGTGCTTCAATTAGTAACAAAAATAGACGATTAAATTTGTAAAAATAGCTTTTCCAATCCACCTAAAAAAAATCGCGAAAATCGGCTATTTTTCGGGCAGTCACACTGTGATGATTCCTTAACAGCGGCAAAGTCACACGCGACGATAATTTAAAGTTATGGTACTGTGAAATTCCAAATATTTTTTCTACAGCTACGTTGATCTCTATTTGCAGACCTGTTTTGCGCTCAATTCCTGTTTCAGTTTCGCGTAACGTTTCTTCCTCGTTGCAAATTGATTCTCCAAAGAGCGTGTGACTATTGTCGAACCTCCGATGCAGTTGTTCGACGATTTGTTGGTTTTAATAGTCACTGGTGAGCTCAATGCCGTCGTGAGACTTTTCGAAGCAGGAAATCGCCCGGAATTAATCGGTTGTGCTTTACCAAATGTCGTGTCGTCTGTAGACGTGGCGTTCAAGTTTGGGGAATTGTCCTCGAGCTGAGCGTGCATCAAAGACGCCGGACGTATGACGGGACCGACGTTTGTCGGAATTTTGCTCTTTTGGGCGGATATAGATCGTGCACGTGGGTGAGCTGATAACCTCGTAATGCTTTCAGTTCCGCATCGTGTCATATCCCGCCTTGAAGGCTGCGATTCATTTCTCTTGGAGGCTTGGTTTATATGTTGAAGGAAAATGAATTTAATTCATCATTAATATTAATTTCCAATATAAACATGTGATTCTTTCGATAAACCAAACGTTTAAATCCTAAACTGACAAATATCAGTAAACTGCAATGCTAACTAACAAAATATGTCAAAACTTGCCCATTCCTCTGCGTAACTTGTTTTGGCACTAGTTTTTTGATTTTCGACGAATCAAAATTGCAAAGCTGTCTTTTTGGAGAGCAACATTTACGTGTAGGTCGTGAAACGAGATAGTTAATGGACAAGTTTTTAATTCGCGTAAATTTTTATGTTCATTTAGCGAAAAAACTAAAATCATGATTGAATACTCAACGATAACTCACCCTCGATATTTTCATTCATTTCATCCTTCGCCTTTGACAACGACATTTTATGGCTAGGTCAATCATTCAATCCAATGAATAGTTTCTGAAATTTCGATAACGATCGCATCGGTTTTGTTTTTATCTTGCGACGAAGACATGAGTTTTCGTTACGATATATTTACTGCGATTTCGTCCGACAGACAGCGAGCTTCGAGTCTGGATGGTCAACCCTTCAAGCGATAAAAAAAAAACAAAATAAAAAACGCAATATAAAACAAGTGCTATCGCTCACAGCCCTAGCGGGGGTGACCGATATCACCTCATATCCCATTATTCGTTGCAAAAATGCATACAATTTGACGCCGAGATATTTTTGTCGTAATGGTTAAGGGGTTAGGCCACTCTAGAGGCAGAAAAAATAGGCTTTTTGGGGATTTTTTTTTTTCAGAAAAACTATAAAATAAATCGTGATTACAAAAAAGGGCGTTTATCATACATATCAGTGACTGTATAGAATAATTTTTTGAAGCGATTAATTTCAAAATGCCGACTGCGCAGCGTTTATCTCAAAACTGCATTTTTTAAGTTGGCCGGAAACAACTCACAAGGAACATCCCTCAGGTGACACCCTTCGATTTTGTTGAAATTTGGATATGTTATAAAGCACCGACAAGTAAGCGATACGTATTTTTTTTATCGGCGGAAAAATGGTTTTAAGGGGTGAAACAAACCCTCGAAAATAGGGGTGTTTTTCGTTGATAACGTTATCGTTCTTATCTCCATAGTATAGTGCACAAAAAAATAAACATTGTTGCAATTTGAAATTTTTTAATATCTCGTACCGTTAAAACGTCATCGACGAAAAACGAAAAACATCCCCATTTTTGAGGGTGTGTTTCAGCCCTTAAAACCGATTTTTCGACGATAAAAAAATACGTATCGCTTACTTTTCGGTGCTTTATAACATATCCAAATTTCAACAAAATCGAAGCGTGTCACCTGAGGGATGTTCCTTGTCAGACAATTTTCAACCGATTCACTTGAAATGTTGAATATATCTTGAAAAATACATTGTCTATGGAAGTACGTAGGGTTTTTTTTATATTGCATAGTTCGTTTGTTATTAACAATTATCTGACGATTTCTTAGGCAAATTTTTCACTTTCCAAAAATAAATCCCCAAAAAGCCTATTTTTTCGGCCTCTAGAGTGGCCTAAGGCCTTAAGTTCGTTTTGTTTTTAATTGCGAATGTTTCTATGCACAATAAAATTCAAAGGAAAACGATACGTGCGTTAGTTTTTGAGAAATGTTTTTAATTCATAAACCCACCTGGACAGGAAGCATTACACTTCGGTAGACACCTTTCTAACTGAATTTTTACATACTTTATGATTCAACTATCGTTTCGCCATTGATAGGGTTTGAATTTGGACGAAGCAGCGAGTACAACTGGTAACAGGCGAGTATAAACTCAAATTGAAGCAAAATAGTTTAAACTAAAAAAGAATTGCGGAAAATTACAAGCTATAAAGCGTTCTGAATAAAACGCAGACAGTTAATGCTCTCAATAGGATAACTGGACATAAATCGATCCAAAGGATAAGCAGATTTAAAAAATTCGAACTAAATTCAATTCAGTCGAAAGATATTTTGAACGAATAAAATTAAATTTAAAAAAACGAACGCCATAAAAAGCGTGGCGGGCTGCCCTCGTTCGGATTTGGTTTATATTACGAGCTTCTTATTGTGACGCAGCAAAATACTGCAAAGTAAAAAAAAATTACAAAAGTTACACACCAATTTTGAGAAATCGATTGTTCGCCAATTTACCCTCCGAATTTCGGGGCTGAACTGTGTGTTATACAAGATGCTGCGTCAATTTTGAAATAAAAAGATCTCTGTGATTTTCTACAAATTTCTTCAATTGTTTTATTACGTCTTCGCATTTGTCTTGAACAATATACCTACAGTGGGTAAAAAAACTAATTGTACATCTCACACGAAAATGTTTTTAATTTGGCTTTATTTTTCTGTTCGTGTTTTCTCAAGATTTTTGTAAACAAACATCATGTATATTTAGGATATGATATCGAACACAGAAACTTCATAAAGCATTTTATTTTTTTCGAAGAATAATTTGAAAAAAGACCACGTGTACAAATACTTTTTTACCAACTGCATATATCAAGGTACCATTTACATTTTCGTAGAATTTATCAAAAAAGTACTTTATATTTTTTAAACTGGGCGTATGTGTACATTACGTGCAGTTGGTGTGTAACTTTTTCGTCGTTTATCTTGATGTTTTGCAACAAATTAAAGAAAAAAAAAACTTTATGCCCTGTACTGCAAAATCAGCATATTGTCGTTACTTTTTTCGAAACTCTGACTGACGATCTGGTTAGAATCATAAGTATAATTAAAGTGTATGGTGTCCTTATGCAAAAGGTAATTATATTAAGTCTGATCTTTTTTTAAATTCCGTCTAATGCACATCCTTTAAAATATTCTATTACATTTGATAAGAGCATTCCATACTAAAAGGTTTGGCTCCCAATTTATCTGTCTTCATCCCAGATTCTGGCTAGATTATAAATCTCGTGATCTTGAACCTTTACAATATCGTACTTGCGAGAGATGTATTTTTTAAATTAGAAAAACTCTGCGTTCCCTTTATCCTCTCGATTATTAAAATAAACCATATACGGCAGCTATTGAGACAAAATCTGCAAGTTATGCTCGGGGAGAGATAGTTTTCATTCCAAGAATACCGTTAATTCCAACGGAATATCCGTTCGAGTTCAAGAGAATACAGTTCCCTCTTGGGGGGCTATACCAGCGTGAACGCTGAAAATTTGACCGATTTTCGGAAATTTTTTGGAAGAAAAGTACTCAATTAAATGTTTCGGAAAATTAAGAATATATTTGGCTATATTTGACCTATATTACATAATTTTTTCATAGAAAAATATTGAGATCCAAGCGACTTATGCGCTGCCTTCGGAGGCGCCAAAAAAAAGTTCCTCCACTGCTGACACGATTCCGGCCGATTGACTAGCTGAAACCGAAAAAGGAAAAAATTTCGTTAAACTGGAAGGTATTTCCTGTACAATGACGTGGGATTTTCGAAAAATATCAAAATCTAACAAAATGGCGTAGTTATGAAAAAAAGTCTGTTTTCTTACCTATAAAATGGTCGTTTTTTTCAATGCCAAATCGTCAATTTTCATCCAATCAAAAGTATCCTACTTCATTGTAGAGTAAATATATTCAAGAGCACTCAGTTCAAATTTTAAGTCAAACGGATAATTGCTCTTTGAGTTACAATGTCAGCAAATTTGAAAAATCTCATTTCGAGAAAAACGCGTTTAAAGATTTAACTATCGATTTTTGCAAGATAAAATGATAGAGATACAACCTTGAAATTTTTACAGGAATTCTTGAAAGTATAAACTATCGAAACAGACAAAAAAAATCGATTTTTTGAAAGTGTCACACTGGTGCACACTGGTGCACCCCTTGCGGTGTGCTTTGCCATGACTATTAATACAGGGTGTCTAATTTTGACCCGAACTAAAATTGCATGACATTTAAGGATTTTTAAGGCAAGGAACGGGGATTTTTTCATGACTCTTAGTATGACTTTCTGGCATAGAAATATACTTAATGATTCTGCAGTGCGACCGATTTTCTAAATTTTTATATTTTTATTTTGCTCTTTCAAACAGATGTGTGTTGTATGCCAATAAAAAGTATACGGAATAAACGAAAAGTCATCAAATTGTACAATTCCATATGTAGTAAAAAATGTGACAAATATAATTTCAAGATTGCTGTAAAGAAATATATTTTGGGAACATCTAGAGAAATATTACATACATTTAGGAACTTTGAGTAATATCATCTAGTCGCCTTACACGAATAACAAAGAAAAACTAATATGTTGAGATAACGCATCATTTTCTTTTACTTTCTTCTATTTTATTTTCTATCGATTCGCTATTCGCGTCTATATCGACAAGTACCACAAAGTTAGTTCATATTGAATATAGACTCAACGATAATTTAGTAGGGTATAGTAATTCAGGTAGACTGGTAATGTTTCATGACATTTCATGACTTTTTCAGGGTCGAGTGTGATTTCATGACATTTAAGATTTTTCATGACTTTTCAGGTCAGTAGACACCCTGTAATAAATCTCAAGAAGAGTCACTGAAAATAGCCGACAAAGACTTGAGAGAAGAGTATTTCTTACATGAACAGTTCTATGTCGCATGTTCCAGAGTGAGCTCTGCCGGTAGCTTGGCTATTTTAGCCCCAAAAGGCAATACCACAAACGTAGTTTACAAAGAGGTACTAAGGTAAATGTAACTCAATTTTTCGCTGAATGTTTTTACTTTAAGAACTTTTAGATAACGTCTTTGGAGTATCAAGGAAGAATTATTTCTATCAATTACGAAATTCACACAAGCGAAACCGCGGGTAGCAGCTACTGATAAAATATAATTTCACATGTGCATAAAATAATTTTATTTTATGCTTTGCAATCTAACAAGGAACGATTGCGAGGGCGATCTCTCCGATTTCGATGAAATTTGGCATGCTCGTAGAATGGGTAAAAATGGGGGAGACGTATTTTTTTATATCTGCAGAACCGGATTTTTAAGGGTTGAAACGTACCCTCGAAAATTGGGGTCTTTTTTCGCTTTTCGTCGATAACGTTTTAACGGTACGAGATATGAAAAAATTCAAATTGCAACTATGTTTATTTTTTCGGGTACTATAAATTGGAGATGAGAACGATAACGTTATCGACGAAAAACGAAAAACACCCCTATTTTCGAGGGTGCGTTTGACCCCTTAAAAATCGGGTTCAGCAGATACCTGTCGCCTATTTTTACCCATTCTACAAGCATGCCAAATTTAATCGAAATCGGAGAGATCGACCTCGCAAACTTTTCTTGTAAGATATTTGAACATGACCGCGTTGACTTACGTTGACTGGAAGAAAACCTCGACACGTGAAAATGACCTGTAAAACGAATTTTAACGTAGCGAATTTGGGACCATAATTTCATGATCGACTATAAATTTGCAAATGATTTATTCTCGCACGAATTTGACGTATTTCGCGCGTACGTAAGACCACGTGCGCATATTATCTCAGAATATTGAATAACCGATAGCTTTTCATTCATTGCTCGCTCGTTCAGATTCATCTGCGCGGACACTATTGAGAAGCGCATAAAAGCTCTTCAAGAGCACTAATTAGAAATCGCTGACGATCTCTTGAGCGGCGGAAGAAAACTAGCCTCGTCGGAATTCCCACTCGACGAAATAACGTCCCTCTTCGGCATGTAGCGCGAGTTCTCGTCAACGCCGGCTGGGTCTGATAAAAAAAAATTAGTGTAAGAACAAAACATATTTATACTTGTTCGATTAATTTTTCCCTCGTTATTCCCGATCATCTGGATAAGCGTATCAATTATAATGAAACGTGAATAACAATGACGATTATTCATTAACATTGATACAAAAACAAGTAACCACACTACATAATTCTCATACTTGTAAACCTGGATTGATTTTATTAACTTTAAGCCTAATTATGTGATAATGATTACAAATATATATTCATAGAATATTCATAATATTGTATGGCTTGCTTCGGCTGCATATTCGGTGCAGGAATATGAGTGAAACAAATTTTTGCACGAGAGGTAACCACAGATTTAAACACACTGCCCCGCTAGACCAGGAGACCGATTACGTATAAATAATACTCACGTATTTGTAGAATTTTAAGTGAATCCGTTCAATGGTTTTTTGTATTATAAAGGCAGTGCCAAAGAAAGACTCCTTTGTTTTTATGTAATATATATATATGTACACAACGAAAATAAATTTTCGAGTACGCGTTTAGTGAACTATTTCGGGATATTTCTTTTTCTTCTTTGTCTTCGGTGGCATTGGTCCTGGCATCTTGAACAACGTGCTGAAAACACAAACAAATATCGTTATCATCCAATTTTCACAATTTATATAATACGTATAAAATTGTTATATATATATATATATATATATATATATATATATATATATATCAAAAGAAAAAACATGTGAAACTCATTGAGTGTCTGTACATACTGGCATGTTGTACAAATGGGACTAAACTTGCAAAAAACTGTAAAAAAAAGTACACATTGCATTAATAATGACATTATAAATATATTGACAATGACATTAAAATTATTGAGCTTACTGGATAAACAAACGGAGCAAACATATCCGATGTCGACAAGCTCGCGGTGGCAAAAGCAAGCAGCTCTGTAATCGACTTTTACCGGGGGTGGTAGAACGAGCTTCGATCGCACTTCAGGGTCAGGTAGAAAAACCCACTGTTGGAAATGTAATTTTTCAAATTTCATCTGATCGATTAAATGCATTATGTCAGGTTTGCGAGTAGAGGAAAAATTTAGAAATAAACAAAAGGAAAACCGTCGAAGAATTGTGCGAGTTTGGGAGAGCCTTTGAATGCATGGTGAGGAAGGAAGCATAAAGGAGAAAAAGGACGAAAGATAAATGTTAACAAAAAAGAAGGGAACGTCTAAAAGAGTATCAACGTACAGAACTATGTAAAAACCAGCAAGAATAGACTTGGAAATGAAGAACCATACTATATAGCTCTATAAAATGAATTATATTATTCTAATGAAATTTTGCAATTATCCACAGAGATAAAAAATATTGCATTATCCAAAGCGATCGAAAACTTGCGTATGTGGATGTGAATTTCGCTGTGGCGGTCAACGTGTTAACAGTGGAAGTTTTGCAACAATCGTTTTCTCGTGCCTTTTGTTCAGATACGTGCAAATTTTTTTATAAAATCTAAATTGTCTCATTATATTTTCAACGACGCGCACGAGGATTCGTACCTTTGATATAAAAAAAACTCTAGTATACCGAAGATAATCTACATACATAAAAAGCAAAGTGCTGACTGACTGGCTCATCATCACCTAGTCTAAACCGCTAAATGTCGAAACGTGTAATTTGGAAAGCATGTTCATTTTATTATGTAGGCACCATTTAAGAAGGGATTTTTCGAAATTCAACTTTGAAGGGGAGAAAAGGGGTAGCCAAGTTTCTATGGAAATTTTTTAAAATCTCGTCGGATTCACGTGAAGATTGGGATTCGTGCTTTTTGACACAATTAATGAAACACGTATTTCATTAATTACAAAAGAGAAAAGGGTGGAAAAGTTTCTATGGAAAATGAAAAGAATCTGGTTAAATTTACTTGAAACTTCGTATTAACGCTCTTCAACACAATTAATAAAATACGTATTCGAGGGTTTTTTAAACTTCAACCCCTAAACGAAAGGGAGTGGCGAAGTTTGTACAAAAAATTAAAGAAATCGGGTCAAATTTACTTGAAACTGTATAACTGCACCTAGACACAACTAATGAAATGTCATCGTTTTTGGAAATTCAATCCATAAGGGGAAAAGGGGGTCGCAAAGTTTGTACAGTAAAATAAATATCTGGTCAGATTCACTTGAAACTTAGTATTAAGCAAATCTTATCGCCACGCTTCAATCCATAGGATTTTCATTTTTTTTAGCATCACTAAATATATTAATAATCGTTTGTGTAAAATTTCAGGTTCGGTTATCGACCTAATTACGGAGCCAAAAAGATATTGAAATTGCGTATTTTTGTGAAGGAATTCCGAGACGACATACAAAAACCCAATTTCCGGTAGCTACAAAAGTGTATATAATTGTGGGAATCTGTCAGATTCTTTAAAATAATCAGATTTACATACTTGACACTTGTAGTAATCCAATGCTCTTAGAAAAAATTACGCTTATTGACCTAATTTTTATGTGATATCAAGTTTAATTTGAACTTCCGGTATTGGGTTTATTACCACTTGCTACTATAAAGAGACGCGATAGGAAGGCAACAGCTGACTGTAGTCCTAACGTCATCTCACTCATTCGAATTTCCACACATATTTTATTTTCAACCGACATATTTCGCCGACACAAATTTTCCACGCTTTTTACCATTCGTGGCCTGAATACAATGCTTTATATTTCCCGTATTTGACATTGTTTTGACAGATCGACGATCAAAAGCATGGAGGTTAAACTCGCCTGGTTGAGTAAAAAGAGACGGAGATAGAACCAATGTTGCTAAATATCAAACCTAGAAATACTGCGGGAATCGTTGAAATAACTATTTTTTCATTTTTCTAATTAAATGTGAACATTCATTAAGCAGTTTAGACATGGAAGATTTTAGTTATTACAAATTATTTTTTTTGCATATGTTAAAAATATAAATTGTACAAGTCTCAAGTATGATCAGTGGTATGACTAGTGTAGAGCGATAGGATTACCTTAATGCTCTTCAACACAATTCTACGTTCCTTAATGTTCCTTAATGAAACATTTCAGGAGCACATTTCATTAAGGAACATTCAACACAAGCCTAAAGCTAGTACATTATATGGAAGCGAAGAAGAAAGCAAAAAAGAAGCAAACAATACCAGCAGATACTGTAACAGGCCAGCAGGCGTTGGGACTTTGAGATAATTGCCACCCGTGATGTCACAAGCCTGCTGCAAAAGGGTCATTTCCTGATCCAAACTGCAAACATCCAGGATAACACCCTAAAAATAAAGATTTGGTCTATTTCAACACTGCTTGAAACGACCATATTTTGTCCCGTGTTTGCTTATAACATGTGAATCCTCCACTGACCATTTTTTGTGCTGTGAAGAATATGTTCATGTAATTCATATACTGGGTAACCGAATCGTTACCACCTGTAATGATCAGAATTCTTGAATAGATTTTCTCGCCGCTGAGTTTTTCCCTCTCCAGACGAGCTATATAGCACAACGCCATTGTGAGAGCACCAGAGATTAGGCTCCCGCTGTTGGTCTGTTTATTGCTCAAAATATCTCCGATGTCCTGTTGCAACTTTTTTCTGACGTTACACTCGACGAGTGTAAATTTCTCGTACTGTCCATCCATCTGTCTGACTTCGTCAGGCTTTTTGTCGGGGTACAAAAACTTTGCTCCGTTGCTGTGACACACGAGCAGGGCCAGGTCGTTGGTGGACGTTTGCATGAGATGAGCATTGGCAAACACAATCACGGAGTCGAGACAATGTGTCAATACTCTTGCATCTTGCCTGACTATTCTCTGTGCCGGACTGACGTCGAGAACTATTATTAAAAGACTTCTTGCGATTTCTGTCATAGGAAGTGCAAAGTAAGGTTAAGCCGACGCAGTTTAAAAACAATGCTCATGCGCGAAAAATTCTTCATATTAATCATTTGTTAAGCATCTCACCGTTACTGCCACTTATTTCCATTGTGAGATCTTGACTGTTGTCAAATTCATTCGTTTTTGCAATATTAACGAAGTTTAACGTGTGTCTAAACGCTCTAAGCTGTCGAAACAGCTTCTATGCTCGCCGGGAAAATAAGTTTTCGCGAACCGAACTGCTGCTTGGCGGGATCGCAATCGTATCAGACGTCACTAGGATACCTCCAGATAAATCCGCTTGGATTCCAATGTGGACTCCCAACGTGCGTCGTCCCTATTAGATCCCTAGCAGCCAATACATGGGTCTGAAGTTAGCATCGGTGCGACACAACGAATTTGTTTTTGTTTTCTTCCAATTTTTGGATTTTAAGGTAATCCTATCGCTTTACACTAGTCATACCACTGATCATATTTAAGACTTTTACACATGGAGCCTAGATACCAGGATGTTCAGCGAGGCCTTTCAACTCGTCCCCAAAACGAGAACAAGAAATGATGGCGCTGGGGTGCTCCGGCACCTACATGTATATAGATATACGCTAAACATGGGTGCGATCTAAGACAGATCACAGATGATGTACCTAACCCTCATTCGTGTTAAGGGATAACACCACTCTAGGATTAAAAAAAAAAGACGTTTTCTTGCCTAAATATACTTTGGTGTCATAAACACAATATGCAATTTGTCCTGCAGCGATTTTTTTAATTTAAAGGTTCAATTATCGATTTGGCCGCAGCGCCTCGGAGCGCGCGCTCAGTTGCTCGTACAACTTTAAACGCTTTTTTCTCGAAACCACTTTTTTCGATCTCGGAAGACGGATTACTCGACCACCTCTGCATGCATCGATTTGAAATTTTGATAGCAGCTTCATAATCATATTCTTTATGGGAGTACGTAGCCGTTTTTTGATGAAATGTAAACTTCTTTTTATAAACAATTTACTGCTTTTTTTTGGCAAAATCTCGATTTATTTCCTTCAAAGTGCGTTACTTTTTCAAAATTTGAAAGCAAATTTCTAGGTAGTCTCATAGCTAATAATATAGAAATTATCATTTTTTTGGTTTTTGTTTCAGGTCTTATATTTTACGAGAAAACCGTTCTCCCGTGAAGCTATATGTAAAAAAAAACACGTTTTTCTAGATAGGCTGTATCGCCGCCATTTTGAGTTTGAGTTTGATATCTTTTCTCGCTGTTGCGTTTTTTTCCGAACCGTCATGAGGAAATTATGAATCGGCGGATATTTCGACGTTCGATGTCACGATCGGTCTGTCGTGAGGTTAGAAACTCATCCGATCACTTTCACTTCGTTGACCAATATATTACTATATATGTAGGTGCAGCTGCACCCCAGCGCCATCACTTCGGGACATTTTCGGGGATGCTTTTTTCAGCGCCTTTGCATTGCCGCTGAACCTCCTGGTATCTATGCTCCATGCTTTTACAAATGCAAAAAATAATTTGTAATAACTGAAATTTTCCATGTGTAAACAGTTTAATGAATGTTCACATTCACTTGGAAAAATGAAAAAATAGTTATTTCAACGATTCGCGCAGTATTTCTAGGTTTGATATTTGGCAACATTGGTTCTATCTCCGTCTCTTTTTACTCAACCAGGCCAGTTTAACCTCCCCAGGTAGCAATTTTCAAAAAGTTGTCCAAAAGTCGGCTAAAAGGGTGCCAAATGTCCGCCCGGAAGTTATCTTAAAGTCAACAACCATCCAAAAAGATAACTGTTGGACACATGATAACTTATAGGTAACTTCCAAGCGGACATTTGGTACCCATTTGGACAACTAACAGACAACTATTTTGAAATTGCTACCTGGGTCCATGCTTTTCAACGTCGATCTGTCAAAACAATGTCAGGTGCGGGAAATATAAAGCCAGGGAGACTAGCTCTCTAGTCTCCTCGATAAAGCATTGTATTCGGGCCACGACTGGTAAAAAGCGTGGAAAATTTGTGCGGCGAAATGTGTCGGTTAAAAATGAAATATGTGTGGAAATTCGATTGAGTGAGACGAGGTTAGGACAACAGTCAGCTGTTGCCTTGCTGTCGCATCTCTTTTTCGTACCCAGGTAGCAATTTCAAAATAGTTGTCTGTTAGTTGTCCAAATGGGTACCAAATGTCCGCTTGGAAGTTACCTATAAGTTATCATGTGTCCAACAGTTATCTTTTTGGATGGTTGTTGACTTTAAGATAACTTCCGGGCGGACATTTGGCACCCTTTTAGCCGACTTTTTGAAAATTGCTACCTGGGTAGCAAGTGGTAATAAATCCAATACCGGAAGTTCAAATTAAACTTGATATTACATAAAAATTCGGTCAATAAGCGTAATTTTTTCTAAGAGAATTGGATAACCATAAGTGTTAAGTATGTAAAACTGATTATTTTTAAGAATCTGACGGATTCCCACTATTATAAACACTTTTGTAGTGACCGAAAATTGGGGTCACTAAAAAAGCATGTCGTCTCGGAATTCCTTCACAAAAATATGCAATTTTAATTTTTTTTTTCTGTAATTAGGTCGATAACCGACCCTAAAATTTTACAGAGACGATTATAAATATATTTAGTGAAGCTAAAAAAATGAAAATCCTATGGATTGAAGCCTGGCGATAGGATTACCTTGAGTAATCTATTGTACATCCCGCTTCTAGGTATCTATAAAAGATAGTGGAAAACATTTCAAGGGATTTCGACAAACCCGTAAGGCAGAATTGTGCAGAAATTCTAAACAAATCGTTTCTTTTTAAATTTCATTCTATTACTCTAAAAACCTTTCTGAATACGTTCGTGAAACCGTTTAATGATGCTCTTAAAAATAGCCGAGTTTTACAAATGATAAGGAGTATGCTCGGGGATCGCCGTCGAGATGCAGCAACTTTAAACGCGTTTTTCTCAAAATTGTGCTTTTCGAATCAGAGACCACGATATCTTGATACCCAATTGGCTGATTAAGACGAAATTTGGCATACACCTTCTGTAGACTGTTTTTTAACGTTGGTAGTAGAATTGAGACGAAATCATTTGTTAAAAAAATATATAACTCGTAGTATGGTCAGAAAAATAGCCAAAAATTGATGATTTTCAATTCCCGGAACCCACTCTTAGCAGGGGGTGACAGGTAAATGAATCGTATCCCTCACCGTGTAGAGATTGCTATCTTTTTTTTATTGGTATTACAGGCCTCAGTAAAAATATTAACCATTTTCAGAAAAATCCCTTCTTACAAAAATCCTATAGCCAGTTTTTAATTCGTAGGAAATAATCTGGTTAGTGAATTCTTTTAATTCATTTTCCCCAAGTCGAGCCGTAGCCAAATCGTTTTATTGCACTTTTAAACGGGACATTGTCTTCTTTGTTAAAATCGGTGGTCACTAATTTACTTCATACTAATAAATTTACAATTATTCAGAAAATGTGGAGTTACGGAATCGGAATTAGAATCTAAATGAAAATTAATATTTAAAATGTAGAAATTTATGAAATCTCTTTATAATAGAGACATAACCGTAGATTAAGAAAATCGTTGGTACGGTAAAAATATTTCGTGTTGTGCCATTGCCATTCGTCACTAGGGATGCTCTCCCATTGGTCAATTAAAGCTGTAGTAACGACTGAAAAACGCTTTACGAAAACGCGGCTTTAGGCTCCTTACTGTCCACGATTTACGACGAGCGATATTCAATGAGAGCAAGGGTATACCAGAAAACCCCTAGAAAAGTGAAGCTCCCGTTGGGTGTCACTCATCACTCGACGCCGATCGCGTATAGTGTGCAGATACCATTATGGCCTCTGCACACTGCACGCGATGAGCGATATTCAATGGGAGCTTCACTCTCCTAGGGCGTTTCCGGAATACCTGAGCTCCCATTGGATATCGCTCATCGCTAATTGCATGCAGTGTGCAGAGGCCATTACTCATATATAGTGGCACCAGCTGCAGCCACGTCAGTTGAACAATTGAACTACACTTATCATGCTAAAGTTTACACGAGCCATACGTACGGTCTTACATATAGATCTGAGAAATCCAGCGTTTTTGCATGGTGGGAAGTGTCACAGTTAGTGACGCAAAATATAGTTCCTCATCTATCCACTGGAAGCGCTGTCACGTAGAAGTCTTGTAGATATAGATATACGGCGCATTAAAAAAAAATCATTGCACAGCTTTTCGGATCTGCGTTTGATTGGCTCACTTCTACGTAGCAGCGCTTCTGGTGGCAGAAGAGAGAACTGCCATTTTGCCTCATTACTGAGCCACTCCCCACCTCACAAGTTTCCAGACCTGTACGCAAGCCGCGGTCTTACGCTTGCGTGTAAATCTATCTTCTCTCTCACACAAGATCGTGGTTGTAATAATGGCGGAGTTGTTACTCGATCCTAATATTCGAGGATGGGTATTTTTGCCAATAGTAGTCATAACATTCCTCGTAGGAATAATACGGCATTTCGTTTCAATTTTACTCGCATCGCAAAAGAAAGTTGAGGTGCATCAGGTGCAAGATAGGTAAAAATCAAACAAACGTTATCTCTAGCTGTATGCTTCCGTTCACGTTCGGAGCAGAAAGGTCTTTGCTACAAGAATTTTTGTTTACATTCGCATAAATCTGTGCAGTAATTTTATAATTTAGTTTTGTAATTTTCCAGTTCTCTGATATAGATTTATATAAAAATTCTCTAAACAATGAATATCGGGCCATCTGATTCAGTTTTTAATTTCTACCTAAATTACTTTCCTTCGCTGCAGAAAAGAGGATTGTCCTACTGTCAACGAATAAATTTACTTTCATTTGCCGACATTGTCAAAAAAAACTAAAATTTGCCAAGTTGATAGTGGAGTATAAAAAGTAGTCGGAAACTCTACACGATTGAAACTATTCCGTAAACACAAAATATATTTTTCTCATATTTTAAAGCCAGGTGATGATTCGTTCGAGACTTTTGCGTGAGAATGGTCAGTACATTCCTAAGTCTGCATTCCTGATGAGACGGTTTTTCTTCAACAACGTGGAGACCGGTTACTTCAAAACACAGAAACGGTCACCAGTGTCGCAAAATCCTATGACGGATCCAAGCATGATGACCGATATGTTAAAAGGCAACGTGACTAATGTATTGCCTATGGTACTTATCGGCGGATGGATCAATTGGATGTTTTCTGGTTTTGTAACAAGTACGTATTTAATTTATTACGTTTACAGCTTTGAAATACAGCTTTGAACAAAATTTTGTTTTGATATAGAGAACAAATGAAGGTGCACCATTCCATTGGCCAGTGCGCCAGGTTTTATCAAGTTTGCTTCATTGGAATGCAACGAAAATTAGTTTTTTTGATCACTTGAATTTTTTTTGGCAAACTTGGAATGTGAAAATTGCTTAAACGTTTTTACATACTGTTATTAGAAGTTTACGACCTCAATTTGCAAAAAAAAGATAATGAAAAATGAAAAAACAATATCGTTGGGTTCTAACGAAGCAATATTTAACGTCATGCTACACAGCAGAGGTTTTCAAGGAAATTATAGTAAGTAGATATTCAGGACAAAAAGAAAGTGCCTTCGAAAATAATTTCACAACAACCACAGTCGTTTGCTTTCATAAAAAATGTTAAATATGATTTTCAATAATTTGTCCAAAAAATGGTCACTTTAAACCTACTAATATTTGCGAGTTTTATTTGAGATATAGTTACATTTGAAAATGTCGGCTCATATTAGTATTTGGGAATATTTGAGAATTCGATTAAGGGGAGAAATGCACCTAGGAGCTGGAAAAAAGGTAATTTTTGTGAATTTTTTTAAGGAAAACTATTTAAAATTTCGGATTGGGGTTTTAATTATCTAAAAGTATATACATTCAAAAATATGTTTAATTTTCTTTATTTAAAAATATCAAAAATATACAAGGATATTGTATGATCCTTGGAGCGTCGTAAAAAAATTTGCGTATACGGTACCCACTAGCGTTTCTTCAAAAATCATCTGAAAAAAAAACCAAAAAGATTATTAAATTAGATACTATAATCTAGTACTTGTCATAGCCGATTTTGAACATGTCGATTTATGACAAAATGGTGGACGTTTGAACATAAATGGTGATTTTGGGTAAAAAAAATAGTTATTATTTTGCCTATAAAACAAAAACTAAGTAACGGAAAAAAAATCCTATGACAAGTACTAGATAATGGTGTATAGAATAACCACAAAAAACCTCAAGGCAATCGGTTCATTGGTTTTCGAGAAATTTTGGGTACCGATTTGAAAAACGCGGTTTTGAGAAAAGCGCGTTTGAAAATTTGGGAATGAATAAATCATGAAATTTGTCAACTTACATGGAATCATTGATACCAGGCCCATAGTGTAGGTCTTCTACAATCGACGGAATGTTCATAACTTGTAAATCCTTGACCCCGACCATCTAGGTGTATATCTCCCCTTAAGATTTGTTTGGATTTTGCATGGTCGATTGTAGCAAAATTCTTCCTGGGTTATATTTGGGACACTGATTAAGGTGCCAGTCCAATAATGTTACAAACGTATCCATAACTACTGATTATAATACCAGATAATGCGTTTTTTTTTATATGGTTGTAATTATTCGTACGGAAGCTAGTATCAGCGCTAAATTTATTATTCCCTTGATAAGCGGAAATTCACTAATATTATAGGAACTTCGTTGTCAAATATAATTATTTCGTTTTATAAAAGAACATCGTTTAAGACACAGTAAACATTGTTTAGGTTTGGGATTTATAAATGGGCCACGGTTTTTATGATTGTGTACGTTTTGTGTTGACCTGAGCTTTAAAAAAAGATTTTGCAAACTATCAAATTTACTGATTTTTCTTTCTCCGGACAAACGCGTTTGGTGTTATCAATTAAAGTGGTGAAAAGTTCGTGTCAGGGCGCTTAAAATAATAAGTAGCATGGCAATGTAATGGAGTGGTTTTTATTGCATTTATTTTTGTTATCTTCGATGTCGATCACCAAATCTTTAAAGCATTTTTGTAGTTATTGTACGGAAACTGAAATCCGCGGCTCTAGAAAAATCATGTCTGAAATAAAAATACATTTTCCTCATGTACTTACTTGTACTTTAAAGTTAAGCCTGATGGAGACTAGCCTATTTTTTCAGAAAATAATGTATTCTGTCCTGCAATCGATATTAGAATAAATATTAAGTTGGCAAGAAAGTCTTGCGACTCTGAAGTGCTCGGTTAAATATTTTTCCCAGCATATTATGAGCTTTTTCCGCCTAACGCCACAATAAATACCGAGGTCTACTGTACACAATTACAAAAGCTGTCTGAAATTATTAAACACAAACGTCGTAAAGGTCGACAAGTTCGTCTTCTTCACGACAACGCTCGGCACCACGTAGCTAAAATGACGCACAATACTATTTTAGAATTAGAATGGGAAGTACTAACAAGTCCGCCTTACTCACCGGATTTAGCCCCGTCATGTTTATCATTCATTCCTGGCTTTGAAAAACGATTTACGTGGTAAAGAATTTGATAATCAAACGGACCTTCGAAACCTAAGGATTTTTGGACGGCTGGCATTCAAAGTTGACCAGAGCGTTGGGCACGAGTTGTAGATGAATAGAAGACTATATTAAAAATTAATCTCATCTTAATAAACTGTTATGTTTATTTAGAAAAGATGCCGCTTATGTCGGAAGACTTACTTACCGACCTAATTTTTCTTTGGATTAGATACTAAAGCACTACGTGCACATGATGTTGAACTTTGCATCGTTGGAATGCAACGGAAATTAATTCTTTTTAATTGCTCTATTTTTTTCTAGCGATTCTGGTCTGTGAAAGTCACCCAAATGTTTTCACGTATGCTTATTAGAGATTTATGACCTCAATTCTCAAAAGATAGGGAATTTAATCAAAGCAAAGGCTATATCTAATGACAATTTGAATAATGAATATAGCATTCACGACATTTTTCTGAAAGTTATATTTGTCCTTTATAAGGTCAAGTATTCTGGCATGGATATTTCGTTTTATCTTCGTTGAAACAAAATTTCGCGCATCAAGAAACAGCAAAACGTTTTTCATCAATGTAGCTGCCCATTTTTAAGCTACCGCCTTAATTTCTATTTTCTACTGGTATTTTACATTTCATTTGTTCGCAATATTGTATCCCATAGCTATAAAAAGTTCGTCCCAAAATTCGTAACCCAAACAAATTGAACATGATTGAAATTATCGATACTAAATTACCGATTTTCCGTTATCAGCCAAAGTACCATTTCCTCTCACACTGAGGTTCAAACCGATGTTGCAACGAGGAATAGAACTGGCGACGCTGGACGCTGCCTGGGTGTCTTCCGCATCTTGGTATTTTCTCAACGTATTCGGGCTTCGATCCATCTATACTCTGGTATTGGGAGAAAACAATGCTGCAGATACATCGCGGCTTTTGCAAGATCAAGTATCGGGCGCCGCGATGTCCATGCCTCCTGATCCAAAAGCGGCGTTTAAATCTGAATGGGAAGCTCTGGAGATATGCGAGCACAATTGGGCACTCAGCGGTTTGGATTTCGAAATTGCGAAAGTCGACAGCGAAGCTAGTACGACGGACAATATATATCACCAAAGCAAGACTAATTAGATTTTTCACGAGTCTCGTAAATTGTACCGCGGAGAAAATACTGCCGTTAGCTGCGCCTTTTCCGTTATTTTTCCTCACGAAGGAAACTTGGACTGATCATTGATGCGGAAGCGATATAATGTTCAACAGCATTTGGCGGTAAAATTATATGCGGTCAACTTTATTGTGGTTTAAATAATAAAAGCGTGATCATTTGATTTGCACTTCATAAACACAGAAGATAAAAAATACATGCTTATGTGAAGAATGTAAACCTCAATGTCCCCTATAAGTTAGTATTCACTTATATTTATGCATACGCCGTTGTAAATATAGAAAATTCTGCATAGAAAAGGCGATTAGCGACTCATCGCTTCGCAACCCATTGTTCTATTAATTCCACAGTCGCTCGGAAATCAGTTGCAAGGTCTTATCATCGGATATAAATCCGTACGGCGATGGTTCTCACAAGGCATATTCCTGCGCACATTATTTAACAACTCCAAATCAATCTCGGCGACAGCTATTCCAGTTTTCTCGGGACACTGTGCAACAACTGTACCCCAGGGGTCGACGATCTGAAAAATGCGTGAACGGTCGAATGTTGATTGATCACTAGAATAATACTAGTGACTTAACGGAGAATATCAGTGTGCCAGGCTGAAAAATTAGGTATTTTTTGGGAATTAAAAAAAACAGCTCGATCAAATTATTTGAAATTTTGTGTATTATTGAAGTAATGAAGCATACAAGGAAATTTTTATTTTTTATTTTTAGTACATTTTATTAAGCAGAGGAGCTGTCGCAAAATGGCGTCTCAAAAAAAGACTCCCCGACGGTTGACAGCATAAGTGCCACAGCAAGCATGTGAAATCAAAAATTGGAAAAGATTATTAAATTATAATAGTATAGCTATCGCAGTATCGTAGGAAATTTGAAAATTTTGATTAGGAAAAAATGGCGGCCATTAAAAAAAATCGAATTTTACACAAAAATTTTGCAGTAAATTGTTTAAAAGAGTAAACAATTTTTAAAAAACTACGATGCGACGATAGCGATAAGTTTTCGCAAGAGAATCCTTTTTGAATGAAGTCAATTGGACAAAATTTGAGAGTTATGCTGTCAACCAGGTCAAAAAACATGGTTTCGAGAAAAACGCGTTTAAAGTATAGAAAGGCCCGTATAGAAGGCTCTGAGAGCGTCGACGCTTGGCGCCAATTTCGAATACTTCTAAGCCGAATATTGTTTTGAAAATTTGTAGGCATATTCTTAAAGGCCAAAACTATCTAGTTAAGCAACAAAAATCGATTTTTTTTCACACTGATATTCCCCCTTAAGGCGGGATATACATTTAGATGGGCAAAAATTCAAATGAAGAAAATTCAAATTTAAGAGAAAAAAGATTTTTCAAAATAATTTTTCACAAACAATTTTCGTCAAGTAGAAAGTATCAATATTTCTACCAAGTTTCAACTCAATCAGCTTAATAGTTTTTGAGTAATCCTGCACGCCAATTTCGAAAATGCAGTTATGAGAAAAAGGGGTTTGAATTTTACGCCCGCTCCACAGCAGCGACGGTCTGTAACGTTGAAAGTTTTTCGAATTTCGCTTTGAAACTTCAGGAAAATATTCTATATAGATAGATAAAGAAATCGGGTTTTTTTAATCGTAAATGTATATCCCGCCTTAATTCACTAATTGTCAGAATTGACTATTGTACTGGATAGTTACCATCGCGTGACCCCAGCTGACACGTTTTTTATTGTGTGTCCCAGTTTGAGCGGCTGCTATGACATAACATTGAGTTTCGATCGCTCGCGCTCGTAGCAACACTTCCCAGTGTGCCGCTCCCGTTTGATAAGTGAACGCCGATGGGAATGTTAAAATTTGTGCTCCCATATTTCGCAAAGCAATTGACAGCTCGGCAAAACGCATGTCATAGCACTTTTTAAAAGTCAAGAGTTCATCTCAAATAATATCCTTATAACTATTTCAAAGCTTCAAATCTGCTGCCATCTACCGTAAATAAAATCGATTCGATAGCGATTATAAAAATCGGAGTATTAATCAAGTCAGTTGTACAGACTGGTATTGCGGAGAAAAATCGACATATCTATTGTATTTACCTTTTTTCTTACTATGATAATAGCGTCAAGGTATTCCTTTCGCGGAGGGCCGTATTTTGTCGAGGCATAAGCAGTGCCCTTATAAATCATTAGTATATTACAGTCGCTCTTAATGAAAAATGAGTTACAATCCATTAATTATTATTCCCAACGATAAACTGAAAATTTTCGCGTAAATTTAGTAGATTTAGACATTCTTACATTTTCTCTGAAAAGTCGCGGCTACGAAAACTCTTCTGCTAGTCACTTCTATCATTAATATTCTAATATTAATATAAAAGTTGTATCATTAATATTTTCTTTAAACATTCGGTGACCCCCCTATTTTTATTGTCGTTACAGAATCTCAAGAATTTTTTACACGCGTGGAGGAATATATATCAGGCATCTAGAGTTATTTAGTAAATAAATTATTAGAAAAAATGCGATCAGCGTGTCATCTCCATAAAGTGTCATATAAAATAAAATTTTTGAGACGATTTTTTTTTTTAAGTTCGGTAACTTGGCCTGAAATGTTACCAGTATATTGGGATGTATTTATTACTTCGTTGTAGATGAAAATTAGTTAATTGTTAAATATTCGGGTTCGTGAACGGAATACCTTTAGTGGAGAACAGTACAAACATTAGGTGCACGTCGCGGTCCCTCGTAATATTCTCGCCAGATTATTTGAAGTGCTACAGCTCCAGGTGAAAATTAAACATGAATTGCAAGATTTCGCAGTCTCTCAGCTACAGCAGCCCAACAATACGATGCCAGCCAATGAAACAATATCGCAATTTTTTAGCTCAACAATATCAATGAGAAAAGTCTTGATGGATGCTTAGATGACTGTTTCGCTCTATCATCTCTGCGAACATTCGTCAAGAAGCGACTTTTCGAAGCAAAACATAATTAAGAAAATATGCAAGTCCAACTTCTAAGTCGAAATCGTCTACTTTGCTACAGTACTAAGGCAAATTTGGTGATAATCGCTAAATACTTAATTTTTCGTACATTTGCATCGTTCAAAACGTATTTTCAAACCTAGATTACATACGCGGCAAGAAAATGGCTTCGTGCACCTGCTTTGGTACTGCTATTTATAGTGGAATGCGAATCAATATAGGCGGGAGCATAAAATAAATGAACACAGTTTTGTATAAAAAACAAATAAATGTCATCTGTTCTTGGTTTTGCACATGGGGACAGTACATAAAGCACCCCCTGATTGGGGTAGTAAAATCGGATAATTTCACATCCTATTAAACGAATCTAAAAAGAAATGCACAGAAGCTTGAAACATATCTATTACACCTTCATGAGAGCTGATAATACGAGGCATCGGAAGCAACAACAATCAACAAAATGGGGGAACGGAAGTAGAATTTGGCACGGATAGAAGGGAGAAATCGGACTGCCGTGATGTTTCTGCCTTAGGCGGAACATTAAATGTCAGAACATTACACCCTTTTTCACATATATAAGGTTATGATCATTCGTTGCCCTCGATATGAGATGCGCACAAAACTCAAGTGTATTAAACTTTTACCTTCCCAAAAATAATTTGTCTGCAGTGCCTAATATGAGGCATTCTTCATCAACTGGGCCACTTTTTTTTCAACCTCTTCAATTTTTTTTCAAAATCTGCCAGTTTGAAATATTACTCAAAAGGAACGTCTGTGATTTTTTTTAGATTTTTTTAGCCGTCCGTTCAGGATTTTCAACTTTCCATTATGAACACTGCATCCGAAAAAATATTCAGCAAACAAAAAAAAACATAATAGAAACTTTTTATTTTTTCCGCTTTATCGAAAAAAATCAAATTCATAATTTTTCTGCATTGAGAAAATGTAAATTTGGCAAAAAAAATGGGAATAACATTTTTTTAAACCTAATAACTCACTTTAGATTTCGGTACGAATTTTACGGGATGACTGTCATTGGGTAAAGAGTCTGCCAAAAAAAATTCAGAATGGTACCTGCAATGGTTAGGATGGAAAAAAATACAAACCCTGCGAAATCTCATAACCGCATATGTGCGGTTATGACATTTCGCAGCGTTTTTTTTATATGAGATTTTGCAGGGTTTTTATGAGATTTCGCAGAGTTTTTATAACCGCACATATACAGTTATGATATTTTGCAGGGTTTTTATTTTCTTTATCCTAACCATTGCAGGTACCATTCTGAATTTTTTTCGCAGACTCTTTCCCCAATGACAGTCATCCCGTAAAATTCGTACCGAAAACTAAAGTGTGTTATTAGGTTTAAAAAATGTTATTCCCATTTTTTTGCCAAATTTCAATTTTCTCAATGCAGAAAAATTATGATTTTTTTTCGATAAAGCGGAAAAAATAAAAACTTTTTATTCTTGTTTTTTTTTTTTTTGATAAATATTTTTCGGATTCAGTGTTCGTAATGAAAAATTGAAAATCCTGAACGGACGCCTAAAAAAAATCTTTAAAAAATCATAGACGTTCCTTTTGACTAATATTTCAAACTGGCAGATTTATGAAAAAAAAAATTGGAGAGGTTGAAAAAAAAAGTGGCCCAGTTGATGAAGTCTCATATACAAGTCTTGAAACGAAGCTGATGGCGGGTGACTGGTTTGACGATTCAAAAGTAGTATTTCGACTTATATGCGCAAGGGCCACGCAACGTCAGGTATCGTAGTATGTGCGAAGCTTGACCACTTTTTTCGCCCTACATAATATTAATTCATTAGCTATTTCTCGCCCACTCATGTGTCACGCGGTACAGCTTCTATTACGCTTTAAAGACCATGTGAAGTATCCTGACTGATGATGAAAATCAGTATGATGTTTCTGCTCACAGCTTTGAGATTATCAAACCGAGAAGAGATTGTTTCTTGATTTTCGTGAGAAAGATGTTAATAAAACGTCCATGTTAAAATCGAGGCCTGTAGTACTTATATTGCGAAAAATTCTTTCTCAACAATTACGAACCATCGAGCATGGTTTTGAACGTGATATTAACTAAAATAAATAATACTTCACATTTCAGAAGATATCTTTAGAGGGGGCAAAATGTTTATTGACGAGCGGATTGCATTGCGCTTCTCTCTTTCCCACCAATTCGCTTGACTTTTGGAATAGACACATCTGTAGGCATCAGCTGTAGTATAAAAAAAACGATTCTGCGGCGATCTTGTGCTACATTAACGAGAACAAACCCTTGTTCATACCAACAAACTATCTTTCTTGTTGTTAACGGGCCACGTCTGTGTAGGTGGGTCAAAAAATGGCATCTTCCACAAATATTTGTATTCGATAGTATCGCCTTCTAGCTATATTCCTAAAATTGAACGAGCTACAGCTTCCAACTGTTTCCAAATTTACAAGAGATACCATGAGAAATATTTAAAGGTCATCGACGATCTCACTTTTCCAAAATCGATCTTCATTTTTTAATAGTTACGTAAAAATGACGACCTTTTTCATACATTTCGTATGTTCGCGTTTCGATACGTCGCTATGTTGTTAAGAAAAAATAATTTAATAAATCGATGATCGTCAATGACTCGTATTTATTGTTACTTGAATAACGCGTTTGATTTTCAGACTTCAGATGGGTCGTTTAAGCTGGAGCGTGTCCACCGCCAAACGACGCGCAATAAATTGCATCATCTACCGGCAGCCATGTTTTCATTGTTTTTCTGTATTTTATGGTGATTTTTTTCAAAGGCTCTCAATATATGTACCTTTGGGTTTAAAAAAATGCGTTTCATTGTCATTAACCGTTTCCCAGAAAAAAAAATCCGCCATTTTTTCGGGTCTCTAGGTAGATGTAGCCCCTTGAATAGGAAAAAATACTCATAACCCACTTTATGCATCCTAACAAATGCAAAATAAAAATAGTTACTAGGTACTCATAGTTTGGCGAGGAAAAATACTGAAAAGGGTTTTTCTTCATATTGAGTATTGGCAAAATGCAATGGGTGCTATTTATAGATGTGTGCACGTAGGTGTATATGATTATGAGTGTGGCCTGCTCTACCCATAAGCGTTATTTGAGAAGACCGATTGGATCGGATGGAGAAGTTACCAGCTCCATGAAACATGCTAAAGGATACAATGGAGAGGCCCAGAATCCCAGCTGGTGTGGCTATCGGTGGAGTAATTTCGTTCCCTTTTGTCACGTAATCAGATTCCATTAGTCTCACTCCGATATCTTTGTTTTCCATGTCGAACAGATGGACCTTGCGATATGCTGCCACAAGGGTACCTTGATTATCAATCAAGACGTGGGTGTTGCAGATTTTGTCAGGATTCTCATCTTCCTAACAGTATGGGAGAAATGATGGTGCTTATAGTTGTTATCGAATTCTACTGCTTTGTAGAATCATACGGTACACAATTTCCTACCTTTTCGTGTATTCCTCCTAAGGACAACCAGATATTGTGATCAGAAGCAAGTTTTTTGTACGAGCTTACTGTGGGTCCATCTATGCTTTCAGCAAAAGCAACAATATCCTTCTTGTTGTCTGCCAAATAGTCACAGGCTTCGGGAAAAAAAGCCATCTGTAATATATATTTGTACATGGAGTGACTAGATTTTATATTCGCGGATATTTATCGAGAACAATAAGAACTAAAAGATCTTACGGTGGCATTCCTTTGCTTCGCTTGCAAAACCAGGCTGCTCAGTATCTGATAATTTTTATTCTTATCCGATGTTGACGTCATTTGACAAACCGCCACCAAGGAGTTAGCCATTGTTGATAACGGATGTTTTACTTGTCTGTTACGAAAATACGTAAAGAAAAACTTTCCCTCCTTTTCCAATTTTTGCATCGATACACATGAACATCTTAAGATTGGCGTAAGAGAACTTAAAATATCAATACAACCGTCGAAAGCATTACAGAAGTCTGCTGGTTACTTTTCTATCATTGTCTGTGTATAATACAAATTATATTTAATATCTATTATAGATGGCTGGTTGTGTACGTAATCATCTAGCACTGTGCTTTTTTGAATTAACATTAAATATAGGCAATTATGATAGATATGTAAATAATAAACCACATCTATTACATTCCGTGATAGAATGACAGAGATTTCTTAGTTACTATGCGTTACCAAAGTGGTCAATTCTGATGTTTATTGAACGTTTTCAAAGTGAACAGAGCTAATCGGTTTTTTACTTTTTCGAATGTTGTATGGGGGTAGAAGAAGAGTACAAAACATGAAGTCTGTAAATTCAGATTGATTGTATACGAAAAGCCAAGATTAAACATATGCATTGAAGCTAGAACATTTTTATAAGATTGAAAATCATAGATGCAGAGTATAAAGAATGAAATAGCAAAATAACAGTATTTTGTATTATTCTCAAGTATTTGACATGGGTGTCCATCTAATGAGTATACTCAATATTAATGTGTTATTAATAGTTAACATAATATTCTGTTTGACATCAAGAGGAAAGAAACGTCAAAGTTACAACTAAGGTACAGCCACTTTGAATTCATCGGTTCCCCATTGAAGCACTGTGCCACATATCCAGCCTACTTTGAAAATGTGATCTCCGCTTCTTTGGGAATGGCAGGATTTGTAGAGACCCACCCAAACTTTGCCCAGCGCTCAAAAAGTTTTAGTGTTACACGATTGAGTACACTATTTCCGACGCGTCAAATATTTTGGACAAAGTGCGAATGACATTTTGCAGCTACCCTACACTCCTATCAATATCTGGTGCAGCGGTCGGCAACATGCGGACTGTGGTCCGGACCGCAGAGGGTAGAAAACTGAACTGCCTAAAAATCTTTAAAAAATTCAATTGACTTATTCTATGTGTGATTCTAAAGGCATTCTTCACACACATTCTTTTTGAGAAACAATTATAACCTGCTTGCTGTAATTAATATTTGCAGTTTATTTTTCTCTGGACTTCAATGAAAAATTTCAAAAGTATCCAGACCCTACTATAAAATACTTGTCGACTCCTGATCTATCGTGTGGAAATGCATCTTGCGTTTGTGTCGATTTCATAGGTGGATATTAATACTATTATTACCTGAATGGTGACTTTGCAGCTAGATATGTAAAGGCGAACCGTGGTCGAATAATAATCATTATCAGATGTCACCTAATCATTTATTTAAATGAAACCATTAATAAGTATGTGCATTTTTTTATGAGCAATTGAGTTTGATGAATTTTTTTATTCTGTGCTCTTAAGGTATTCCTTTCGCGGAGGCCCGTATTTTGGGAGGCATAAGCAGGGCCCTTCTGAATGTTTGGTAAATTACATTGGTGCTTAATAAAAAAATAAGTTGCAATCACACCCAACGATAAACTGGAATAAAAAATTTCACGGCAATGTAGTGAATTTAGACATTTTGACATATTCTCTGAAAAGACGTGAGTACAAAACTTCTGGTAGCCACATTTTTCCAAATTTTATTATTAATATTTTCTTCAAACATTCGGTGACCGACTGGTTTATTGTCGTTACGGAACCTTTAGAATTCTTCACAAGCGTAGAGCAGTTTATATCAGGCATTTAGAGTTATTTAGTGTATAAATTGTTAGAAAGAAATATGGCCAGTGTATTATCTCCATAAAGTGCCGTATCAATTAGACGATTTTTAAGGCCGTAATTCTTTGTTAATAGTTCGGTAACTTGGTTTGAAATTTTACCAGTAAACTAGGATGTATTTTTATAACGTTGTAAATTAAGATCAGTTGATCGTGAAATATTCGAGTTCGTGAAAGGAATACCTCAATGTAACGTTTCAAACATTTTTATCATCCTTGCTTGACAGAATATGGTTATAAATAATTAAGAATATTTAAAAAATGTTCTAATTAAGATTTTGTACACATATTTGGGGGGAGGGGGTTGCTTATAAGCACAGGTAGCAATAAAAGTTAAGGTGTAAATAAACTACTCCACACTTTTCATAACATATTCGTAACAGAGACCGCGAGGTGTTGACCAACTTGGTTAGAGACGTACGCGCCCCGTTCATAACCTTAAAATCGGCCCGAGGAGCTGTCAACAATGAATACTGGTGAGAGTGAAAAATTCCTTCGCCAAAAAGGATAAGTGTGTACTGAAGCAGTCTATAATCTGAGAAAAATAAAAAACTTTAATGATTTTACGGTATTCTAAAAGTTCTTTTGTTTGAAAAAAATTCCGCTTTATTTGGTTTTTTCCACCAATAACATTCCTCGTCAATTATCCTGACCAAGTAGTTTGAGGTCCCCGGGCATAATTACCGATTGTGGATAAAGTAGGTAGCATTTGTGCCATCTACGACCTTACCGTGTTTGCACAACCTAAGGAGCTCAATAAACTTAGCCGGCGACTATGAAAATTTCAAATTCTTTTCCATGCCAATCGATTGTTAGTCGTCTGTTAGTGTTTGTTAGACAAAATCCAGATTATTTGTTAGATAAATCCAGTTAGATTTCGAATTTTTCTTCGTAACCAATTGTTTGTTAGTCGTTTGTTAGTGATTGTTAGTCGATTTTTATCGTTTGTTAGAGCTTAATTTTGACTTTATCGTTAAAAAACTTTTCATTCCCACAGCACGCTGCAAGCCACGTGAAGTTGGCAGCACCTGCAAGCCACGTGAAGTTGGCAGCATTGCCACAACGGCTGAGCACGGCTTTGCACATGTAACTCCTCAATTTCAGAAAAATGCTGATTATTTAAATCCTACTCGATTGTTAGTCGGTTGTTAGTGTTTGTTAGACAAAATCCAGCGTTTGTTAGACTTTATTTATTTAATAATACGAAAAACAAATTTCATGTCAAAGTTAGCCGCAGAAAAATGCTCTTCTAATGATTTCGAACTTTTTTTCGTAACCAATCGTTTGTTAGTGATTGTTAGTCGATTTTTATCGTTTGTTAGAGCTTAATTTTGACTTTATCATTAAAAAACTTTTCATTCCGATAGCACGCTGCAAGCCACGTGAAGTTGTTAGTTAGTGATTGTTAGTCGATTTTTATCGTTTGTTAGAGCTTAATTTTGACTTTATCGTTAAAAAACTTTTCATTTCGATAGCACGCTCCAAGCCACGTGAAGTTGGCAGCAGCTGCAAGTCACGTGGAGTTGGCAGCATTGCCACGACGGCTGAGAAAGGCTTTGCACATGTAACTCCTCAATTTCAGCAAAATGCTGATTATTTCAATCCTACTCGATTGGTAGTCGTTTGTTAGTGTTAGTTAGACAAAATCCGGCGTTTGTTAGACTATTTATTTAATAATATGAAAAACGAATCTCATGTCAAAGTTAGCCGCAGGAAAATGCTTTTCTAATGACTTCGAACTTTTCTTCGTAACCAATCATTTGTTAGTCGTTTGTTGGCGATTGTTAGTCGTTTGGCGTTGGTTATCGAGTCTTTTTCCGCTGCCCATCGTCCTATCTCATGGATCGGAATTTTCTTTTTGATTTTCCGAAAGAACGGGAAACTACCAAACGATTTGAATGGTTTACCAAACGCTACCAAACGACCACCAAACGATTCGTAAAAAAAAAGTTCGATTAGCCAAAGTGGGGGGGCCAACTTATTGCCCAATTTTTGATTATCGTTTTTTCGAAAAAGGCTAATTTTAAGGCTAATTTCATTGTGGAAAGACTTAATCGATAGAAAAACATCTAATAGCGTTTGATATTCTATTCAGGACGTTTGGTAGTTGATCGCTAAATTATGAAAACGAAAAATACATGTGAATCCTCAGTGGACGGTTCTGATTGGTTGCCAGAAGCCGTAGTCCTAGAACGGCTGATTAACGCAAATTCACCCGTCATTTTTTTAGATTAAAAAATCGGTCCACAATTTAGCACCCTCACCCCTCACTTTGACTAATCGAGCTTTCATCCACGAATCGTTTAGTAGTCGTGCGTGCGTACATAGTTTCTTTGTCCGCCGCGACTTGTGGCGACCAATCACAGCTCACCGTTCAGTTGATCATGGCGAGCCACTATTGGTCGTTAGAAGCCGCAGCGAAAAAAGGAATTTCTCAAAAAAATTCACCCATTATTTTGTGGCTAATTCATTGTGATGAGATTTATTCGATAGAAAAACAAATCATAGCGTTTGGTATTCCATTCAGGTCGTTTGGTAGTCGATCAATCAATAACGCCAACGCAAAATACAGCGAATCGGAAATGGAGCGCTGGGATTGGTCGCCATAAGCCGCACTGACAGAATTATATATTAGCGTAGATTCACTCGTTATTTCTTGTCCGCTTACGTTCTAATGGGCCGCGATCGATGGAAAAACATCCGGTAGCGTTTGGGATTCTATTCGGGACGTTTGGTAGTCGATCATTCAAATACGATAACACAAGATACGTGCGTATCAGGAATAGCGAGCTGTGATTGGTCGTGATAATATACGACGTTTTTGCGACAGATGGCGGTGGTTATCGAGTCATTTTCCGCTGCCCATCGTCCAATCTCATGGATCGGAATTTTCTTTTTGATTTTCCGAAAGAACGGGAAACTACCAAACGATTTGAATGGTTTACCAAACGCTACCAAACGACCACCAAACGATTCGTAAAAAAAAAAGTTCGATTAGCCAAAGTGGGGGGGGCCAACTTATTGCCCAATTTTTGATTATCGTTTTTTCGAAAAACGGAGAACTACCAAACGATTTCAATGGTTTACCAAACGCTACCAAACGACCACCAAACGATTCGTAAAAAAAAAAGTTTGATTAGTCAAAGTGGGGGGGCTAACTTACTGCCCAATTTTTGATTATCGATTTTTCGAAAAACGGAGGACTACCAAACGATTTCAATGGTTTACCAAACGCTACTAAACGACTACCAAACGATTCGTAAAAAAAAAGTTCGATTAGTCAAAGTGGGGGGGCTAACTTTGACGAGGTATCGCGCGATGGAATGCTTTAGATGAGACCAATTTTTTTCAGCGGAAAATTGATTTCTTCCTCAGAGTTCTGGTTGACCCCGCAAGAGTTCTGTCAAATATATTTACAAGTTTTCCTCGTCAGACAAATATTGTCAACGGAACGCTCGAGATAATTTTGTGAAGTTGCCCCCACACCACCTAACGAAAGAAAAAAATCGTTAGGAACAACTGAACTATCAATAAAAAGTACATAGAGCTCCAGAACTATGTGAGAGGTAACCAGAACGGATTTTTTTGCGTCGACTGAGCACTAGATCGATGGCACGATGGCTTTAGATGAGACCAAACTTTTTTTTCAGAAAATTGAATTTTTTCTCAGAGTTCCGGTTGCCGCCGCAAGAGTTCTGTCAAATATCTCTACAACTTTTCCTCGTCAGACAAATATTTTCAACGGAACACTCGAGGTAATTTTGTGAAGTTGCCCCGCCCCCCTAACGAAAGAAAAAAATCGTTAGCAAGAACTGAACTATCAATAAAAAGTACATAGAACTCCAGACTATGTGAGAGGCAACCAAAACGGATTTCTTTTCTGTCGACTGAGCAGTAGATCGAAGGCGCGATGGAATGCTTTGGATGAGACCAACTTTTTTTTCTTCGGAAAATTAAATATTTTCATAGAGTTCTGGTTGCATTCGTAAGAGTTCTGTCAAATATCTTTAGAACTTTTCCTCGTCAGACAAGTATTTTCAACGGAACACTCGAGATAATTTTGTGAAGATGCCCCCCACCCCCCTCCAACGAAAGAAAAAAATCGTGAGTAACAACTGAACAATCAATAAAAAGTACATAGAACTCCAGAATTATGTGAGAGGCAGCCAGAAAGGATTTTTATGCGTAGGCTGAGCAGTAGATCGATGGCGCGATGGAATGCTTTAGATGGGACCAAATTTTTTTTTCGGAAAATTGAGTTTTTTCTCAGAATTCTGGTGGCCCCCGCAAGGATTCTGTCGAATATCTTTATAACTTTTCCGCGTCAGACAAATATTTTCATCGGAACACTCGAGATAATTTTCTAGAGTTGCCCCACCCCCCTAACGAAAGAAAAAAACCGGTAGTACCATTTGAAATTTCAATAAAAAGTACCTGGAAATCCAAAACTATGTGAGAGACAACCAGAACGGATTTTTTTTCTTTCGACTGAGCAGTAGATTGAACGCTTGATTGAATGCTTTAGATGAGACCAAACGTTTTTTTCGGAAAATTGAATTTTTTCTCAGAGTTCTGGTTGCCCCCGCAAGAGTTCTGTCAAATATCTCTACAACTTTTCCTCGTCAGACTAAAATTTTCAACGGAACACTCGAGGTAATTTTGTGAAGTTGCCCCACCCCCCTAAAGAAAGAAAAAATCGTGAGTCACAATTGAACTATCAATAAAACGTACATAGAACTCCAGAACTATGTGAGAGGCAACCAGAACGGATTTTATTCCGTCGACTGAGCAGTAGATTGATGGTGCGATGGAATGCTTTAGATGAGACCAAATTTTTTTTTCGGGAAATTGCATTTTTTCTCAGAGTTCTGGTTGCCCCCGCAAGAGTTCTGTCAAATATCTCTACAACTTTTCCTCGTTAGACACATATTTTCAACGGAACACTCGAGATAATTTTGTGAAGTTGCCCCCCCCCCTAACGAAAGAAAAAAATCGTTAGAACCAACTGAAATTTCAATGAAAAGTACATGGAACTCTAAAACTATGTGAGAGGCAACCAGAACGGATTTTTTTTCCATCGACTGAGCAGTAGATTGATGGCGCGAAGGAATGCTTTAGATGAGACCAAATTATGTTTTCGGAAAATTGAATTTTTTCTCAGAGTTCTGGTTGCCCCCGCATGAGTTCTGTCAAATATCTCTACAACTTTTCCTCGTCAGATAAATATTTTCAACGGAACACTCGAGATAATTTTGTGAAGTTGCCCCACCCCCTAACGAAAGATAAAAAATCGTTAGTGATAACTAAAGTATCAATAAAACGTACATAGAGCTCCAGAACTAAGTGAGAGGCAACCAGAACGGATTCTTTCCGTCGACTGAGCAGTAGATCGATCGCGCGATGGAATGCTTTAGATGAGACCAATTTTTTTCAGCGGAAAATTGATTTTTTTCTCAGAGTTCTGGTTGACCCCGCAAGAGTTCTGTCAAATATATTTACAAGTTTTCCTCGCCAGACAAATATTTTCAACGGAACGCTCGAGATAATTTTGTGAAGTTGCCCCCCCCTCCCGCCTAACGAAAGAAAAAAATCGTTAGGAACAACTGAACTATCATTAAAAAGTACATAGAGCTCCAGAACTATGTGAGAGGTAACCAGAACGGATTTTTTTGCGTCGACTGAGCACTAGATCGATGGCACGATGGCTTTAGATGAGACCAAACTTTTTTTTCAGAAAATTGAATTTTTTCTCAGAGTTCCGGTTGCCGCCGCAAGAGTTCTGTCAAATATCTCTACAACTTTTCCTCGTCAGACAAATATTTTCAACGGAACACTCGAGGTAATTTTGTGAAGTTGCCCCCCCGCCCCTAACGAAAGAAAAAAATCGTTAGCAAGAACTGAACTATCAATAAAAAGTACATAGAACTCCAGACTATGTGAGAGGCAACCAAAACGGATTTCTTTTCTGTCGACTGAGCAGTAGATCGAAGGCGCGATGGAATGCTTTGGATGAGACCAACTTTTTTTTCTTCGGAAAATTAAATGTTTTCATAGAGTTCTGGTTGCATTCGTAAGAGTTCTGTCAAATATCTTTAGAACTTTTCCTCGTCAGACAAGTATTTTCAACGGTACACTCGAGATAATTTTGTGAAGATGCCCCCCACCCCCCTCCAACAAAAGAAAAAAATCGTGAGTAACAACTGAACAATGAATAAAAAGTACATAGAACTCCAGAATTATGTGAGAGGCAACCAGAAAGGATTTTTATGCGTAGGCTGAGCAGTAGATCGATGGCGCGATGGAATGCTTTAGATGGGACCAAATTTTTTTTTCGGAAAATTGAGTTTTTTCTCAGAATTCTGGTGGCCCCCGCAAGGATTCTGTCGAATATCTTTATAACTTTTCCGCGTCAGACAAATATTTTGATCGGAACACTCGAGATAATTTTCTAGTGTTGCCCCCCCCCCTAACGAAAGAAAAAAACCGTTAGTACCATTTGAAATTTCAATAAAAAGGACCTGGAAATCCAAAACTATGTGAGAGACAACCAGAACGGATTTTTTTTCTTTCGACTGAGCAGTAGATTGAACGCTTGATTGAATGCTTTAGATGAGACCAAACTTTTTTTTCGGAAAATTGAATTTTTTCTCAGAGTTCTGGTTGCCCTCGCAAGAGTTCTGTCAAATATCTCTACAACTTTTCCTCGTCAGACTAAAATTTTCAACGGAACACTCGAGGTAATTTTGTGAAGTTGCCCCCCCCCCTAACGAAAGCAAAAATCGTTAGTCACAACTGAAATATCAATAAAACGTACATAGAACTCCAGAACTATGTGAGAGGCAACCAGAACGGATTTTTTTCCGTCGACTGAGCAGTAGATTGATGGTGCGATGGAATGCTTTAGATGAGACCAAATTTTTTTTTCGGGAAATTGCATTTTTTCTCAGAGTTCTGGTTGACCCCGCAAGAGTTCTGTCAAATATCTCTACAACTTTTCCTCGTTAGACACATATTTTCAACGGAACACTCGAGATAATTTTGTGAAGTTGCCCCCCCCTCTAACGAAAGAAAAAAATCGTTAGTACCAACTGAAATTTCAATGAAAAGTACATGGAACTCTAAAACTATGTGAGAGGCAACCAGAACGGATTTTTTTTCCATCGACTGAGCAGTAGATTGATGGCGCGATGGAATGCTTTAGATGAGACCAAATTTTGTTTTCGGAAAATTGCATTTTTTCTCAGAGTTCTGGTTGCCCCCGCATGAGTTCTGTCAAATATCTCTACAACTTTTCCTCGTCAGATAAATATTTTGAACGGAACACTCGAGATAATTTTGTGAAGTTCCGCACCCCTCTAACGAAAGAAAAAAATCGTTAGTACCATCTGAAATTTCAATAACAAGGACATGGAAATCCAAAACTATGTGAGAGGCAACCAGAACGGATTTTTTTTCCTTCGACTGAGCAGTAGATTGAACGTGCGATGGAATGCTTTAGATGAGACCAAACTTTTTTTTCGGAAAATGTAACTTTTCTCAGATTTCTGGTTGCCCCCGCAAGAGTTCTGTCAAATATCTCTACAACTTTTCCGCGTCAGACAAATATTTTCAACGGAACACTCGAGGTAATTTTTTAACGTCGCCCCCCCCCTAACGAAAGAAAAAAATCGTTAGTAACAACTGAACTATCAATAAAACGTACATAGAACTCCAGAACTATGTGACAGGCAACCAGAACGGATTTTTTTCCGTCGACTGAGCAGTAGATTGATGGCGCGATGGAATGCTTTAGATGAGACCAAATTTTGTTTTCGGAAAATTGAATTTTTTCTCAGAGTTCTGGTTGCCCCCGCATGAGTTCTGTCAAATATCTCTACAACTTTTCCTCGTCAGATAAATATTTTCAACGGAACACTCGAGATAATTTTGTGAAGTTGCCCCACCCCCTAACGAAAGATAAAAAATCGTTAGTAACAACTAAAGTATCAATAAAACGTACATAGAGCTCCAGAACTAAGTGAGAGGCAACCAGAACGGATTTTTTTCCGTCGACTGAGCAGTAGATCGATCGCGCGATGGAATGCTTTAGATGAGACCAATTTTTTTCAGCGGAAAATTGATTTTTTTCTCAGAGTTCTGGTTGACCCCGCAAAAGTTCTGTCAAATATATTTACAAGTTTTCCTCGTCAGACAAATATTTTCAACGGAACGCTCGAGATAATTTTGTGAAGTTGCCCCCCCCTTAACGAAAGAAAAAAATCGTTAGTAACAACTGAACTATCAATAAAACGTACATAGAACTCCAGAACTATGTGAGAGGCAACCAGAACGGATTTTTTTCCGTCGACTGAGCAGTAGATTGATGGCGCGATGGAATGCTTTAGATGAGACCAAATTTTGTTTTCGGAAAATTGAATTTTTTCTCAGAGTTCTGGTTGCCCCCGCATGAGTTCTGTCAAATATCTCTACAACTTTTCCTCGTCAGATAAATATTTTCAACGGAACACTCGAGATAATTTTGTGAAGTTGCCCCACCCCCTAACGAAAGATAAAAAATCGTTAGTAACAACTAAAGTATCAATAAAACGTACATAGAGCTCCAGAACTAAGTGAGAGGCAACCAGAACGGATTTTTTTCCGTCGACTGAGCAGTAGATCGATCGCGCGATGGAATGCGTTAGATGAGACCAATTTTTTTCAGCGGAAAATTGATTTTTTTCTCAGAGTTCTGGTTGACCCCGCAAAAGTTCTGTCAAATCTATTTACAAGTTTTCCTCGTCAGACAAATATTTTCAACGGAACGCTCGAGATAATTTTGTGAAGTTGCCCCCCGCCCCGCCTAACGAAGGAAAAAAATCGTTAGGAACAACTGAACTATCAATAAAAAGTACATAGAGCTCCAGAACTATGTGAGAGGTAACCAGAACGGATTTTTTTGCGTCGACTGAGCACTAGATCGATGGCACGATGGCTTTAGATGAGACCAAACTTTTTTTTCAGAAAATTGAATTTTTTCTCAGAGTTCCGGTTGCCGCCGCAAGAGTTCTGTCAAATATCTCTACAACTTTTCCTCGTCAGACAAATATTTTCAACGGAACACTCGAGGTAATTTTGTGAAGTTGCCCCCCCCCCCCTAACGAAAGCAAAAAATCGTTAGCAAGAACTGAACTATTAATAAAAAGTACATAGAACTCCAGACTATGTGAGAGGCAACCAAAACGGATTTCTTTTCTGTCGACTGAGCAGTAGATCGAAGGCGCGATGGAATGCTTTGGATGAGACCAACTTTTTTTTCTTCGGAAAATTAAATGTTTTCATAGAGTTCTGGTTGCATTCGTAAGAGTTCTGTCAAATATCTTTAGAACTTTTCCTCGTCAGACAAGTATTTTCAACGGAACACTCGAGATAATTTTGTTAAGATGCCCCCCACCCCCCTCCAACGAAAGAAAAAAATCGTGAGTAACAACTGAACAATCAATAAAAAGTACATAGAACTCCAGAATTATGTGAGAGGCAACCAGAAAGGATTTTTATGCGTAGGCTGAGCAGTAGATCGATGGCGCGATGGAATGCTTTAGATGGGACCAAATTTTTTTTTCGGAAAATTGAGTTTTTTCTCAGAATTCTGGTGGCCCCAGCGAGGATTCTGTCGAATATCTTTATAACTTTTCCGCGTCAGACAAATATTTTCATCGGAACACTCGAGATCATTTTCTAGAGTTGCCCCCCACCCCGCCTAACGAAAGAAAAAAACCGTTAGTACCATTTGAAATTTCAATAAAAAGTACCTGGAAATCCAAAACTATGTGAGAGACACCCAGAACGGATTTTTTTCTTTCGACTGAGCAGTAGATTGAACGCTTGATTGAATGCTTTAGATGAGACCAAACTTTTTTTTTGGAAAATTGAATTTTTTTCTCAGAGTTCTGGTTGCCCGCGCAAGAGTTCTGTCAAATATCTCTACAACGTTTCCTCGTCAGACTAAAATTTTCAACGGAACACTCGAGGTAATTTTGTGAAGTTGCCCCCCCCCCCCCTAACGAAAGAAAAAATCGTTAGTCACAACTGAACTATCAATAAAACGTACATAGAACTCCAGAACTATGTGAGAGGCAACCAGAACGGATTTTTTTCCGTCGACTGAGCAGTAGATTGATGGTGCGATGGAATGCTTTAGATGAGACCAAATTTTTTTTTCGGGATATTGCATTTTTTCTCAGAGTTCTGGTTGCCCCCGCAAGAGTTCTGTCAAATATCTCTACAACTTTTCCTCGTTAGACACATATTTTCAACGGAACACTCGAGATAATTTTGTGAAGTTGCCCCCCCACCCCTAACGAAAGAAAAAAATCGTTAGTACCAACAGAAATTTCAATGAAAAGTACATGGAACTCTAAAACTATGTGAGAGACAACCAGAACGGATTTTTTTCCATCGACTGAGCAGTAGATTGATGGCGCGATGGAATGCTTTAGATGAGACCAAATTTTGTTTTCGGAAAATTGAATTTTTTCTCAGAGTTCTGGTTGCCCCCGCATGAGTTCTGTCAAATACGTCTACAACTTTTCCTCGTCAGATAAATATTTTGAACGGAACACTCGAGATAATTTTGTGAAGTTCCCCACCCCTCTAACGAAAGAAAAAAATCGTTAGTACCATCTGAAATTTCAATAAAAAGTACATGGAAATCCAAAACTATGTGAGAGGCAACCAGAACGGATTTTTTTTCCTTCGACTGAGCAGTAGATAGAACGTGCGATGGAATGCTTTAGATGAGACCAAACTTTTTTTTCGGAAAATTGAATTTTTCTCAGATTTCTGGTTGCCCCCGCAAGAGTTCTGTCAAATATCTCTACAACTTTTCCGCGTCAGACAAATATTTTAAACGGAACACTCGAGGTAATTTTGTAACGTTGCCCCCCCCCCTAACGAAAGAAAAAAATCGTTAGTAACAACTGAACTATCAATAAAACGTACATAGAACTCCAGAACTATGTGAGAGGCAACCAGAACGGATTTTTTTCCGTCGACTGAGCAGTAGATCGATCGCGCGATGGAATGCTTTAGATGAGACCAATTTTTTTCAGCGGAAAATTGATTTTTTTCTCAGAGTTCTGGTTGACCCCGCAACAGAACGGATTTTATTCCGTCGACTGAGCAGTAGATTGATGGTGCGATGGAATGCTTTAGATGAGACCAAATTTTTTTTCTCGGGAAATTGCATTTTTTCTCAGAGTTCTGGTTGCCCCGGCAAGAGTTCTGTCAAATATATTTACAAGTTTTCCTCGTTAGACACATATTTTCAACGGAACGCTCGAGATAATTTTGTGAAGTTGCCCCCCCGCCCCGCCTAACGAACGAAAAAAATCGTTAGGAACAACTGAACTATCAATAAAAAGTACATAGAGCTCCAGAACTATGTGAGAGGTAACCAGAACGGATTTTTTTGCGTCGACTGAGCACTAGATCGATGGCAGGATGGCTTTAGATGAGACCAAAATTTTTTTTCAGAAAATTGAATTTTTTCTCAGAGTTCCGGTTGCCGCCGCAAGAGTTCTGTCAAATCTCTCTACAACTTTTCCTCGTCAGACAAATATTTTCAACGGAACACTCGAGGTAAGTTTGTGAAGTTGACCCCCCCCCCCCCTAACAAAAGAAAAAAATCGTTAGCAAGAACTGAACTATCAATAAAAAGTACATAGAACTCCAGACTATGTGAGAGGCAACCAAAACGGATTTCTTTTCTGTCGACTGAGCAGTAGATCGATAGCGCGATGGAATGCATTGGATGAGACCAACTTTTTTTTCTTCGGAAAATTAAATGTTTTCATAGAGTTCTGGTTGCATTCGTAAGAGTTCTGTCAAATATCTTTAGAACTTTTCCTCGTCAGACAAGTATTTTCAACGGAACACTCGAGATAATTTTGTGAAGATGCCCCCCACCCCCCTCCAACGAAAGAAAAAAATCGTGAGTAACAACTGAACAATCAATAAAAAGTACATAGAACTCCAGAATTATGTGAGAGGCAACCAGAAAGGATTTTTATGCGTAGGCTGAGCAGTAGATCGATGGCGCGATGGAATGCTTTAGATGGGACCAAATTTTTTTTCGGAAAATTGAGTTTTTTCTCAGAATTCTGGTGGCCCCCGCAAGGATTCTGTCGAATCTCTTTATAACTTTTCCGCGTCAGACAAATATTTTCATCGGAACACTCGAGATATTTTTCTAGAGTTGCCCCCACCCCCCTAACGAAAGAAAAAAACCGTTAGTACCATTTGAAATTTCAATAAAAAGTACCTGGAAATCCAAAACTATGTGAGAGACAACCAGAACGGATTTTTTTTCTTTCGACTGAGCAGTAGATTGAACGCTTGATTGAATGCTTTAGATGAGACCAAACTTTTTTTTCGGAAAATTGAATTTTTTCTCAGAGTTCTGGTTGCCCCCGCAAGAGTTCTGTCAAATATCTCTCCAACTTTTCCTCGTCAGACTAAAATTTTCAACGGAACACTCGAGGTAATTTTGTGAAGTTGCCCCCCCCCCCTAACGAAAGAAAAAATCGTTAGTCACAACTGAACTATCAATAAAACGTACATAGAACTCCAGAACTATGTGAGAGGCAACCAGAACGGATTTTTTTCCGTCGACTGAGCAGTAGATTGATGGTGCGATGGAATGCTTTAGATGAGACCAATTTTTTTTTTCGGGAAATTGCATTTTTTCTCAGAGTTCTGGTTGCCCCCGCAAGAGTTCTGTCAAATATCTCTACAACTTTTCCTTGTTAGACACATATTTTCAACGGAACACTCGAGATAATTTTGTGAAGTTGCCCCCCCCCCCCTAACGAAAGAAAAAAATCGTTAGTACCAACTGAAATTTCAATGAAAAGTACATGGAACTCTAAAACTATGTGAGAGGCAACCAGAACGGATTTTTTTTCCATTGACTGAGTAGTAGATTGATGGCGCGATGGAATGCTTTAGATGAGACCAAATTTTGTTTTCGGAAAATTGAATTTTTTCTCAGAGTTCTGGTTGCCCCCGCATGAGTTCTGTCAAATATCTCTACAACTTTTCCGCGTCAGACAAATATTTTCATCGGAACACTCGAGATAATTTTCTAGAGTTGCCCCACCCCCCCTAACGAAAGAAAAAAACCGTTAGTACCATTTGAAATTTCAATAAAAAGTACCTGGAAATCCAAAACTATGTGAGAGACAACCAGAACGGATTATTTTTCTTTCGACTGAGCAGTAGATTGAACGCTTGATTGAATGCTTTAGATGAGACCAAACTTTTTTTTCGGAAAATTGAATTTTTTCTCAGAGTTCTGGTTGCCCCCGCAAGAGTTCTGTCAAATATCTCTACAACTTTTCCTCGTCAGACTAAAATTTTCAACGGAACACTCGAGGTAATTTTGTGAAGTTGCCCCCCCGCCCCCCTAACGAAAGAAAAAATCGTTAGTCACAACTGAACTATCAATAAAACGTACATAGAACTCCAGAACTATGTGAGAGGCAACCAGAACGGATTTTTTTCCGTCGACTGAGCAGTAGATTGATGGTGCGATGGAATGCTTTAGATGAGACCAAATTTTTTTTTCGGGAAATTGCATTTTTTCTCAGAGTTCTGGTTGCCCCCGCAAGAGTTCTGTCAAATATCTCTACAACTTTTCCTCGTTAGACACATATTTTCAACGGAAAACTCGAGATAATTTTGTGACGTTGCCCCCCCCCCCGCCCCTAACGAAAGAAAAAAATCGTTAGTACCAACTTAAATTTCAATGAAAAGTACATGGAACTCTAAAACTATGTGAAAGGCAACCAGAACGAATTTTTTTTCCATCGACTGAGCAGTAGATTGATGGCGCGATGGAATGCTTTAGATGAGACCAAATTTTGTTTTCGGAAAATTGAATTTTTTCTCAGAGTTCTGGTTGCCCCCGCATGAGTTCTGTCAAATATCTCTACAACTTTTCCTCGTCAGATAAATATTTTCAACGGAACACTCGAGATAATTTTGTGAAGTTGCCCCACCCCCTAACGAAAGATAAAAAATCGTTAGTAACAACTAAAGTATCAATAAAACGTACATAGAGCTCCAGAACTAAGTGAGAGGCAACCAGAACGGATTTTTTTCCGTCGACTGAGCAGTAGATCGATCGCGCGATGGAATGCTTTAGATGAGACCAATTTTTTTTCAGCGGAAAATTGATTTTTTTCTCAGAGTTCTGGTGGACCCCGCAAGAGTTCTGTCAAATATATTTACAAGTTTTCCTCGTCAGACAAATATTTTCAACGGAACGCTCGAGATAATTTTGTGAAGTTGCCCCCCCCCCCACCTAACGAAAGAAAAAAATCGTTAGGAACAACTGAACTATCAATAAAAAGTACATAGAGCTCCAGAACTATGTGAGAGGTAACCAGAACGGATTTTTTTGCGTCGACTGAGCACTAGATCGATGGCACGATGGCTTTAGATGAGACCAAACTTTTTTTTCAGAAAATTGAATTTTTTCTCAGAGTTCCGGTTGCCGCCGTAAGAGTTCTGTCAAATATCTCTACAACTTTTCCTCGTCAGACAAATATTTTCAACGGAAATCTCGAGGTAATTTTGTGAAGTTGCCGCCCCCCCCCCCCCTAACGAAAGAAAAAAATCGTTAGCAAGAACTGAACTATCGATAAAAAGTACATAGAACTCCAGACTATGTGAGAGGCAACCAAAACGGATTTCTTTTCTATCGACTGAGCAGTAGATCGAAGGCGCGATGGAATGCTTTGGATGAGACCAACTTTTTTTTCTTCGGAAAATTAAATGTTTTCATAGAGTTCTGGTTGCATTCGTAAGAGTTCTGTCAAATATCTTTAGAACTTTTCCTCGTCAGACAAGTATTTTCAACGGAACACTCGAGATAATTTTGTGAAGATGCCCCCCACCCCCCTCCAACGAAAGAAAAAAATCGTGAGTAACAACTGAACAATGAATAAAAAGTACATAGAACTCCAGAATTATGTGAGAGGCAACCAGAAAGGATTTTTATGCGTAGACTGAGCAGTAGATCGATGGCGCGATGGAATGCTTTAGATGGGACCAAATTTTTTTTTCGGAAAATTGAGTTTTTTCTCAGAATTCTGGTGGCCCCCGCAAGGATTCTGTCGAATATCTTTATAACTTTTCCGCGTCAGACAAATATTTTGATCGGAACACTCGAGATAATTTTCTAGTGTTGCCCCCCCCCCCCCCCTAACGAAAGAAAAAAACCGTTAGTACCATTTGAAATTTCAATAAAAAGTACCTGGAAATCCAAAACTATGTGAGAGACAACCAGAACGGATTTTTTTTCTTTCGACTGAGCAGTAGATTGAACGCTTGATTGAATGCTTTAGATGAGACCAAACTTTTTTTTCGGAAAATTGAATTTTTTCTCAGAGTTCTGGTTGCCCTCGCAAGAGTTCTGTCAAATATCTCTACAACTTTTCCTCGTCAGACTAAAATTTTCAACGGAACACTCGAGGTAATTTTGTGAAGTTGCCCCCCCCCTAACGAAAGCAAAAATCGTTAGTCACAACTGAAATATCAATAAAACGTACATAGAACTCCAGAACTATGTGAGAGGCAACCAGAACGGATTTTTTTCCGTCGACTGAGCAGTAGATTGATGGTGCGATGGAATGCTTTAGATGAGACCAAATTTTTTTTTCGGGAAATTGCATTTTTTCTCAGAGTTCTGGTTGACCCCGCAAGAGTTCTGTCAAATATCTCTACAACTTTTCCTCGTTAGACACATATTTTCAACGGAACACTCGAGATAATTTTGTGAAGTTGCCCCCCCCTCTAACGAAAGAAAAAAATCGTTAGTACCAACTGAAATTTCAATGAAAAGTACATGGAACTCTAAAACTATGTGAGAGGCAACCAGAACGGATTTTTTTTCCATCGACTGAGCAGTAGATTGATGGCGCGATGGAATGCTTTAGATGAGACCAAATTTTGTTTTCGGAAAATTGCATTTTTTCTCAGAGTTCTGGTTGCCCCCGCATGAGTTCTGTCAAATATCTCTACAACTTTTCCTCGTCAGATAAATATTTTGAACGGAACACTCGAGATAATTTTGTGAAGTTCCGCACCCCTCTAACGAAAGAAAAAAATCGTTAGTACCATCTGACATTTCAATAACAAGGACATGGAAATCCAAAACTATGTGAGAGGCAACCAGAACGGATTTTTTTTCCTTCGACTGAGCAGTAGATTGAACGTGCGATGGAATGCTTTAGATGAGACCAAACTTTTTTTTCGGAAAATGTAACTTTTCTCAGATTTCTGGTTGCCCCCGCAAGAGTTCTGTCAAATATCTCTACAACTTTTCCGCGTCAGACAAATATTTTCAACGGAACACTCGAGGTAATTTTGTAACGTCGCCCCCCCCCCCTAACGAAAGAAAAAAATCGTTAGTAACAACTGAACTATCAATAAAACGTACATAGAACTCCAGAACTATGTGACAGGCAACCAGAACGGATTTTTTTCCGTCGACTGAGCAGTAGATTGATGGCGCGATGGAATGCTTTAGATGAGACCAAATTTTGTTTTCGGAAAATTGAATTTTTTCTCAGAGTTCTGGTTGCCCCCGCATGAGTTCTGTCAAATATCTCTACAACTTTTCCTCGTCAGATAAATATTTTCAACGGAACACTCGAGATAATTTTGTGAAGTTGCCCCACCCCCTAACGAAAGATAAAAAATCGTTAGTAACAACTAAAGTATCAATAAAACGTACATAGAGCTCCAGAACTAAGTGAGAGGCAACCAGAACGGATTTTTTTCCGTCGACTGAGCAGTAGATCGATCGCGCGATGGAATGCGTTAGATGAGACCAATTTTTTTCAGCGGAAAATTGATTTTTTTCTCAGAGTTCTGGTTGACCCCGCAAAAGTTCTGTCAAATCTATTTACAAGTTTTCCTCGTCAGACAAATATTTTCAACGGAACGCTCGAGATAATTTTGTGAAGTTGCCCCCCGCCCCGCCTAACGAACGAAAAAAATCGTTAGGAACAACTGAACTATCAATAAAAAGTACATAGAGCTCCAGAACTATGTGAGAGGTAACCAGAACGGATTTTTTTGCGTCGACTGAGCACTAGATCGATGGCACGATGGCTTTAGATGAGACCAAACTTTTTTTTCAGAAAATTGAATTTTTTCTCAGAGTTCCGGTTGCCGCCGCAAGAGTTCTGTCAAATATCTCTACAACTTTTCCTCGTCAGACAAATATTTTCAACGGAACACTCGAGGTAATTTTGTGAAGTTGCCCCCCCCCCCTAACGAAAGCAAAAAATCGTTAGCAAGAACTGAACTATTAATAAAAAGTACATAGAACTCCAGACTATGTAAGAGGCAACCAAAACGGATTTCTTTTCTGTCTACTGAGCAGTAGATCGAAGGCGCGATGGAATGCTTTGGATGAGACCAACTTTTTTTTCTTCGGAAAATTAAATGTGTTCATAGAGTTCTGGTTGCATTCGTAAGAGTTCTGTCAAATATCTTTAGAACTTTTCCTCGTCAGACAAGTATTTTCAACGGAACACTCGAGATAATTTTGTTAAGATGCCCCCCACCCCCCTCCAACGAAAGAAAAAAATCGTGAGTAACAACTGAACAATCAATAAAAAGTACATAGAACTCCAGAATTATGTGAGAGGCAACCAGAAAGGATTTTTATGCGTAGGCTGAGCAGTAGATCGATGGCGCGATGGAATGCTTTAGATGGGACCAAATTTTTTTTTCGGAAAATTGAGTTTTTTCTCAGAATTCTGGTGGCCCCAGCGAGGATTCTGTCGAATATCTTTATAACTTTTCCGCGTCAGACAAATATTTTCATCGGAACACTCGAGATCATTTTCTAGAGTTGCCCCCCACCCCGCCTAACGAAAGAAAAAAACCGTTAGTACCATTTGAAATTTCAATAAAAAGTACCTGGAAATCCAAAACTATGTGAGAGACACCCAGAACGGATTTTTTTCTTTCGACTGAGCAGTAGATTGAACGCTTGATTGAATGCTTTAGATGAGACCAAACTTTTTTTTCGGAAAATTGAATTTTTTTCTCAGAGTTCTGGTTGCCCGCGCAAGAGTTCTGTCAAATATCTCTACAACGTTTCCTCGTCAGACTAAAATTTTCAACGGAACACTCGAGGTAATTTTGTGAAGTTGCCCCCCCCCCCCCTAACGAAAGAAAAAATCGTTAGTCACAACTGAACTATCAATAAAACGTACATAGAACTCCAGAACTATGTGAGAGGCAACCAGAACGGATTTTTTTCCGTCGACTGAGCAGTAGATTGATGGTGCGATGGAATGCTTTAGATGAGACCAAATTTTTTTTTCGGGATATTGCATTTTTTCTCAGAGTTCTGGTTGCCCCCGCAAGAGTTCTGTCAAATACGTCTACAACTTTTCCTCGTCAGATAAATATTTTGAACGGAACACTCGAGATAATTTTGTGAAGTTCCCCACCCCTCTAACGAAAGAAAAAAATCGTTAGTACCATCTGAAATTTCAATAAAAAGTACATGGAAATCCAAAACTATGTGAGAGGCAACCAGAACGGATTTTTTTTCCTTCGACTGAGCAGTAGATAGAACGTGCGATGGAATGCTTTAGATGAGACCAAACTTTTTTTTCGGAAAATTGAATTTTTCTCAGATTTCTGGTTGCCCCCGCAAGAGTTCTGTCAAATATCTCTACAACTTTTCCGCGTCAGACAAATATTTTCAACGGAACACTCGAGGTAATTTTGTAACGTTGCCCCCCCCCTAACGAAAGAAAAAAATCGTTAGTAACAACTGAACTATCAATAAAACGTACATAGAACTCCAGAACTATGTGAGAGGCAACCAGAACGGATTTTTTTCCGTCGACTGAGCAGTAGATCGATCGCGCGATGGAATGCTTTAGATGAAACCAATTTTTTTCAGCGGAAAATTGATTTTTTTCTCAGAGTTCTGGTTGACCCCGCAACAGAACGGATTTTATTCCGTCGACTGAGCAGTAGATTGATGGTGCGATGGAATGCTTTAGATGAGACCAAATTTTTTTTCTCGGGAAATTGCATTTTTTCTCAGAGTTCTGGTTGCCCCGGCAAGAGTTCTGTCAAATATATTTACAAGTTTTCCTCGTTAGACACATATTTTCAACGGAACGCTCGAGATAATTTTGTGAAGTTGCCCCCCCACCCCGCCTAACGAACGAAAAAAATCGTTAGGAACAACTGAACTATCAATAAAAAGTACATAGAGCTCCAGAACTATGTGAGAGGTAACCAGAACGGATTTTTTTGCGTCGACTGAGCACTAGATCGATGGCACGATGGCTTTAGATGAGACCAAAATTTTTTTTCAGAAAATTGAATTTTTTCTCAGAGTTCCGGTTGCCGCCGCAAGAGTTCTGTCAAATCTCTCTACAACTTTTCCTCGTCAGACAAATATTTTCAACGGAACACTCGAGGTAAGTTTGTGAAGTTGACCCCCCCCCCCTAACGAAAGAAAAAAATCGTTAGCAAGAACTGAACTATCAATAAAAAGTACATAGAACTCCAGACTATGTGAGAGGCAACCAAAACGGATTTCTTTTCTGTCGACTGAGCAGTAGATCGAAGGCGCGATGGAATGCATTGGATGAGACCAACTTTTTTTTCTTCGGAAAATTAAATGTTTTCATAGAGTTCTGGTTGCATTCGTAAGAGTTCTGTCAAATATCTTTAGAACTTTTCCTCGTCAGACAAGTATTTTCAACGGAACACTCGAGATAATTTTGTGAAGATGCCCCCCACCCCCCTCCAACGAAAGAAAAAAATCGTGAGTAACAACTGAACAATCAATAAAAAGTACATAGAACTCCAGAATTATGTGAGAGGCAACCAGAAAGGATTTTTATGCGTAGGCTGAGCAGTAGATCGATGGCGCGATGGAATGCTTTAGATGGGACCAAACTTTTTTTTTCGGAAAATTGAGTTTTTTCTCAGAATTCTGGTGGCCCCCGCAAGGATTCTGTCGAATATCTTTATATTTATATTATGTGTGAGTGTTATATATCTTTATATTATAACACTCGAGATAATTTTCTAGAGTTGCCCCACCCCCCTAACAAAAAAAAAACCGTTAGTACCATTTGAAATTTCAATAAAAAGTACCTGGAAATCCAAAACTATGTGAGAGACAACCAGAACGGATTTTTTTTCTTTCGACTGAGCAGTAGATTGAACGCTTGATTGAATGCTTTAGATGAGACCAAACTTTTTTTTCGGAAAATTGAATTTTTTCTCAGAGTTCTGGTTGCCCCCGCAACAGTTCTGTCAAATATCTCTACAACTTTTCCTCGTCAGACTGAAATTTTCAACGGAACACTCGAGGTAATTTTGTGAAGTTGCCCCCCCCCCCCACCTAAAGAAAGAAAAAATCGGTAGTCACAACTGAACTATCAATAAAACGTACATAGAACTCCAGAACTATGTGAGAGGCAACCAGAACGGATTTTATTCCGTCGACTGAGCAGTAGATTGATTGTGCGATGGAATGCTTTAGATGAGACCAAATTTTTTTTCTCGGGAAATTGCATTTTTTCTCAGAGTTCTGGTTGCCCCGGCAAGAGTTCTGTCAAATATCTCTACAACTTTTCCTCGTTAGACACATATTTTCAACGGAACGCTCGAGATAATTTTGTGAAGTTGCCCCCCCGCCCCGCCTAACGAACGAAAAAAATCGTTAGGAACAACTGAACTATCAATAAAAAGTACATAGAGCTCCAGAACTATGTGAGAGGTAACCAGAACGGATTTTTTTGCGTCGACTGAGCACTAGATCGATGGCACGATGGCTTTAGATGAGAACAAACTTTTTTTTCAGAAAATTGAATTTTTTCTCAGAGTTCCGGTTGCCGCCGCAAGAGTTCTGTCAAATATCTCTACAACTTTTCCTCGTCAGACCAATATTTTCAACGGAACACTCGAGGTAATTTTGTGAAGTTGCCCCCCCGCCCCTAACGAAAGAAAAAAATCGTTAGCAAGAACTGAACTATCAATAAAAAGTACATAGAACTCCAGACTATGTGAGAGGCAACCAAAACGGATTTCTTTTCTGTCGACTGTGCAGTAGATCGAAGGCGCGATGGAATGCTTTGGATGAGACCAACTTTTTTTTCTTCGGAAAATTAAATGTTTTCATAGAGTTCTGGTTGCATTCGTAAGAGTTCTGTCAAATATCTTTAGAACTTTTCCTCGTCAGACAAGTATTTTCAACGGTACACTCGAGATAATTTTGTGAAGATGCCCCCCACCCCCCTCCAACAAAAAAAAAATCGTGAGTAACAACTGAACAATCAATAAAAAGTACATAGAACTCGAGAATTATGTGAGAGGCAACCAGAAAGGATTTTTATGCGTAGACTGAGCAGTAGATCGATGGCGCGATGGAATGCTTTAGATGGGACCAAATTTTTTTTTCGGAAAATTGAGTTTTTTCTCAGAATTCTGGTGGCCTCCGCAAGGATTCTGTAGATTATCTTTATAACTTTTCCGCGTCAGACAAATATTTTGATCGGAACACTCGAGATAATTTTCTAGTGTTGCCCCCCCCCCCTAACGAAAGAAAAAAACCGTTAGTACCATTTGAAATTTCAATAAAAAGTACCTGGAAATCCAAAACTATGTGAGAGACAACCAGAACGGATTTTTTTTCTTTCGACTGAGCAGTAGATTGAACGCTTGATTGAATGCTTTAGATGAGACCAAACTTTTTGTTCGGAAAATTGAATTTTTTCTCAGAGTTCTGGTTGCCCCCGCAAGAGTTCTGTCAAATATCTCTACAACTTTTTCTCGTCAGACTAAAATTTTCAACGGAACACTCGAGGTATTTTTGTGAAGTTGCCCCCCCCCCCCCTAACGAAAGAAAAAATCGTTAGTCACAACTGAACTATCAATAAAACGTACATAGAACTCCAGAACTATGTGAGAGGCAACCAGAACGGATTTTTTTCCGTCGACTGAGCAGTAGATTGATGGTGCGATGGAATGCTTTAGATGACACCAAATTTTTTTTTCGGGAAATTACATTTTTTCTCAGAGTTCTGGTTGCCCCCGCAAGAGTTCTGTCAAATATCTCTACAACTTTTCCTCGTTAGACACATATTTTCAACGGAACACTCGAGATAATTTTGAGAAGTTGCCCCCCCCCCTGCCGAAAGAAAAAAATCGTTAGTACCAACTGAAATTTCAACGAAAAGTACATGGAACTCTAAAACTATGTGAGAGGCAACCAGAACGGATTTTTTTTCCATCGACTGAGCAGTAGATTGATGGCGCGATGGAATGCGTTAGATGAGACCAAATTTTGTTTTCGGAAAATTGAATTTTTTCTCAGAGTTCTGGGTGCCCCCGCATGAGTTCTGTCAAATATCTCTACAACTTTTCCTCGTCAGATAAATATTTTCAACGGAACACTCGAGATAATTTTGGGAAGTTGCCCCACCCCCTAACGAAAGATAAAAAATCGTTAGTAACAACTAAAGTATCAATAAAACGTACATAGAGCTCCAGAACTAAGTGAGAGGCAACCAGAACGGATTTTTTTCCGTCGACTGAGCAGTAGATCGATCGCGCGATGGAATGCTTTAGATGAGACCAATTTTTTTCAGCGGAAAATTGATTTTTTTCTCAGAGTTCTGGTTGACCCCGCAAGAGATCTATCAAATATATTTACAAGTTATCCTCGTCAGACAAATATTTTCAACGGAACGCTCGAGATAATTTTGTGAAGTTGCCCCCCCCCCCGCGCCTAACGAAAGAAAAAAATCGTTAGGAACAACTGAACTATCAATAAAAAGTACATAGAGCTCCAGAACTATGTGAGAGGTAACCAGAACGGATTTTTTTGCGTCGACTGAGCACTAGATCGATGTCACGATGGCTTTACATGAGACCAAACTTTTTTTTCAGAAAATTGAATTTTTTCTCAGAGTTCCGGTTGCCGCCGCAAGAGTTCTGTCAAATATCTCTACAACTTTTCCTCGTCAGACAAATATTTTCAACGGAACACTCGAGGTAATTTTGTGAAGTTGCCCCCCCCCCTAACGAAAGAAAAAAATCGTTAGCAAGAACTGAACTATCAATAAAAAGTACATAGAACTCCAGACTATGTGAGAGGCAACCAAAACGGATTTCTTTTCTGTCGACTGAGCAGTAGATCGAAGGCGCGATGGAATGCTTTGGATGAGACCAACTTTTTTTTCTTCGGAAAATTAAATGTTTTCATAGAGTTCTGGTTGCATTCGTAAGAGTTCTGTCAAATATCTTTAGAACTTTTCCTCGTCAGACAAGTATTTTCAACGGTACACTCGAGATAATTTTGTGAAGATGCCCCCCACACCCCTCCAACAAAAGAAAAAAATCGTGAGTAACAACTGAACAATCAATAAAAAGTACATAGAACTCCAGAATTATGTGAGAGGCAACCAGAAAGGATTTTTATGCGTAGACTGAGCTGTAGATCGATGGCGCGATGGAATGCTTTAGATGGGACCAAATTTTTTTTTCGGAAAATTGAGTTTTTTCTCAGAATTCTGGTGGCCCCCGCAAGGGATCTGTCGAATATCTTTATAACTTTTCCGCGTCAGACAAATATTTTCATCGGAACACTCGAGATAATTTTCTAGAGTTGCCCCCCCCCCCTAACGAAAGAAAAAAACCGTTAGTACCATTTGAAATTTCAATAAAAAGTACCTGGAAATCCAAAACTATGTGAGAGACAACCAGAACGGATTTTTTTTCTTTCGACTGAGCAGTAGATTGAACGCTTGATTGAATGCTTTAGATGAGACCAAACTTTTTTTTCGAAAAATTGAATTTTTTCTCAGAGTTCTGGTTGCCCCCGCAAGAGTTCTGTTTAATATCTCTACAACTTTTCCTCGTCAGACAAATATTTTCAACGGAACACTCGAGGTAATTTTGTGAAGTTGCCCCCCCCCCCTAACGAAAGAAAAAATCGTTAGTCACAACTGAACTATCAATAAAACGTACATAGAACTCCAGAACTATGTGAGAGGCAACCAGAACGGATTTTTTTCCGTCGACTGAGCAGTAGATTGATGGTGCGATGGAATGCTTTAGATGACACCAAATTTTTTTTTCGGGAAATTACATTTTTTCTCAGAGTTCTGGTTGCCCCCGCAAGAGTTCTGTCAAATATCTCTACAACTTTTCCTCGTTAGACACATATTTTCAACGGAACACTCGAGATAATTTTGAGAAGTTGCCCCCCCCCCTGCCGAAAGAAAAAAATCGTTAGTACCAACTGAAATTTCAACGAAAAGTACATGGAACTCTAAAACTATGTGAGAGGCAACCAGAACGGATTTTTTTTCCATCGACTGAGCAGTAGATTGATGGCGCGATGGAATGCGTTAGATGAGACCAAATTTTGTTTTCGGAAAATTGAATTTTTTCTCAGAGTTCTGGGTGCCCCCGCATGAGTTCTGTCAAATATCTCTACAACTTTTCCTCGTCAGATAAATATTTTCAACGGAACACTCGAGATAATTTTGGGAAGTTGCCCCACCCCCTAACGAAAGATAAAAAATCGTTAGTAACAACTAAAGTATCAATAAAACGTACATAGAGCTCCAGAACTAAGTGAGAGGCAACCAGAACGGATTTTTTTCCGTCGACTGAGCAGTAGATCGATCGCGCGATGGAATGCTTTAGATGAGACCAATTTTTTTCAGCGGAAAATTGATTTTTTTCTCAGAGTTCTGGTTGACCCCGCAAGAGTTCTATCAAATATATTTACAAGTTATCCTCGTCAGACAAATATTTTCAACGGAACGCTCGAGATAATTTTGTGAAGTTGCCCCCCCCCCCGCGCCTAACGAAAGAAAAAAATCGTTAGGAACAACTGAACTATCAATAAAAAGTACATAGAGCTCCAGAACTATGTGAGAGGTAACCAGAACGGATTTTTTTGCGTCGACTGAGCACTAGATCGATGTCACGATGGCTTTAGATGAGACCAAACTTTTTTTTCAGAAAATTGAATTTTTTCTCAGAGTTCCGGTTGCCGCCGCAAGAGTTCTGTCAAATATCTCTACAACTTTTCCTCGTCAGACAAATATTTTCAACGGAACACTCGAGGTAATTTTGTGAAGTTGCCCCCCCCCTAACGAAAGAAAAAAATCGTTAGCAAGAACTGAACTATCAATAAAAAGTACATAGAACTCCAGACTATGTGAGAGGCAACCAAAACGGATTTCTTTTCTGTCGACTGAGCAGTAGATCGAAGGCGCGATGGAATGCTTTGGATGAGACCAACTTTTTTTTCTTCGGAAAATTAAATGTTTTCATAGAGTTCTGGTTGCATTCGTAAGAGTTCTGTCAAATATCTTTAGAACTTTTCCTCGTCAGACAAGTATTTTCAACGGTACACTCGAGATAATTTTGTGAAGATGCCCCCCACACCCCTCCAACAAAAGAAAAAAATCGTGAGTAACAACTGAACAATCAATAAAAAGTACATAGAACTCCAGAATTATGTGAGAGGCAACCAGAAAGGATTTTTATGCGTAGACTGAGCAGTAGATCGATGGCGCGATGGAATGCTTTAGATGGGACCAAATTTTTTTTTCGGAAAATTGAGTTTTTTCTCAGAATTCTGGTGGCCCCCGCAAGGATTCTGTCGAATATCTTTATAACTTTTCCGCGTCAGACAAATATTTTCATCGGAACACTCGAGATAATTTTCTAGAGTTGCCCCCCCCCCTAACGAAAGAAAAAAACCGTTAGTACCATTTGAAATTTCAATAAAAAGTACCTGGAAATCCAAAACTATGTGAGAGACAACCAGAACGGATTTTTTTTCTTTCGACTGAGCAGTAGATTGAACGCTTGATTGAATGCTTTAGATGAGACCAAACTTTTTTTTCGGAAAATTGAATTTTTTCTCAGAGTTCTGGTTGCCCCCACAAGAGTTCTGTCAAATATCTCTACAACTTTTCCTCGTCAGACTAAAATTTTCAACGGAACACTCGAGGTAATTTTGTGAAGTTGCCCCCCCCCCATAACGAAAGAAAAAATCGTTAGTCACAACTGAACTATCAATAAAACGTACATAGAACTCCAGAACTATGTGAGAGGCAACCAGAACGGATTTTTTTCCGTCGACTGAGCAGTAGATTGATGGTGCGATGGAATGCTTTAGATGAGACCAAATTTTTTTTTCGGGAAATTGCATTTTTTCTCAGAGTTCTGGTTGCCCCCGCAAGAGTTCTGTCAAATATCTCTACAACTTTTCCTCGTTAGACACATATTTTCAACGGAACACTCGAGATAATTTTGTGACGTTGCCCCCCCCCCCGCGCCCCTAACGAAAGAAAAAAATCGTTAGTACCAACTTAAATTTCAATGAAAAGTACATGGAACTCTAAAACTATGTGAAAGGCAACCAGAACGGATTTTTTTTCCATCACCTGAGCAGTAGATTGATGGCGCGATGGAATGCTTTAGATGAGACCAAATTTTGTTTTCGGAAAATTGAATTTTTTCTCAGAGTTCTGGTTGCCCCCGCATGAGTTCTGTCAAATATCTCTACAACTTTTCCTCGTCAGATAAATATTTTCAACGGAACACTCGAGATAATTTTGTGAAGTTGCCCCACCCCCTAACGAAAGATAAAAAATCGTTAGTAACAACTAAAGTATCAATAAAACGTACATAGAGCTCCAGAACTAAGTGAGAGGCAACCAGAACGGATTTTGTTCCGTCGACTGAGCAGTAGATCGATCGCGCGATGGAATGCTTTAGATGAGACCAATTTTTTTTCAGCGGAAAATTGATTTTTTTCTCAGAGTTCTGGTGGACCCCGCAAGAGTTCTGTCAAATATATTTACAAGTTTTCCTCGTCAGACAAATATTTTCAACGGAACGCTCGAGATAATTTTGTGAAGTTGCCCCCCCCCCCCCACCTAACGAAAGAAAAAAATCGTTAGGAACAACTGAACTATCAATAAAAAATACATAGAGCTCCAGAACTATGTGAGAGGTAACCAGAACGGATTTTTTTGCGTCGACTGAGCACTAGATCGATGGCACGATGGCTTTAGATGAGACCAAACTTTTTTTTCAGAAAATTGAATTTTTTCTCAGAGTTCCGGTTGCCGCCGTAAGAGTTCTGTCAAATATCTCTACAACTTTTCCTCGTCAGACAAATATTTTCAACGGAAATCTCGAGGTAATTTTGTGAAGTTGACGCCCCCCCCCCTTACGAAAGAAAAAAATCGTTAGCAAGAACTGAACTATCGATAAAAAGTACATAGAACTCCAGACTATGTGAGAGGCAACCAAAACGGATTTCTTTTCTATCGACTGAGCAGTAGATCGAAGGCGCGATGGAATGCTTTGGATGAGACCAACTTTTTTTTCTTCGGAAAATTAAATGTTTTCATAGAGTTCTGGTTGCATTCGTAAGAGTTCTGTCAAATATCTTTAGAACTTTTCCTCGTCAGACAAGTATTTTCAACGGAACACTCGAGATAATTTTGTGAAGATGCCCCCCACCCCCCTCCAACGAAAGAAAAAAATCGTGAGTAAGAACTGAACAATCAATAAAAAGTACATAGAACTCCAGAATTATGTGAGAGGCAACCAGAAAGGATTTTTATGCGTAGGCTGAGCAGTTGATCGATGGCGCGATGGAATGCTTTAGATGGGACCAAATTTTTTTTTCGGAAAATTGAGTTTTTTCTCCGATTCCTGGTGGCCCCCGCAAGGATTCTGTCGAATATCTTTATAACTTTTCCGCGTCAGACAAATATTTTCATCGGAACACTCGAGATAATTTTCTAGAGTTGCCCCCCCCCCCTAACGAAAAAAAAAACCGTTAGTACCATTTGAAATTTCAATAAAAAGTACCTGGAAATCCAAAACTATGTGAGAGACAACCAGAACGGATTTTTTTTCTTTCGACTGAGCAGTAGATTGAACGCTTGATTGAATGCTTTAGATGAGACCAAACTTTTTTTTCGGAAAATTGAATTTTTTCTCAGAGTTCTGGTTGCCCCCACAAGAGTTCTGTCAAATATCTCTACAACTTTTCCTCGTCAGACTAAAATTTTCAACGGAACACTCGAGGTAATTTTGTGAAGTTGCCCCCCCCCCTAACGAAAGAAAAAATCGTTAGTCACTACTGAACTATCAATAAAACGTACATAGAACTCCAGAACTATGTGAGAGGCAACCAGAACGGATTTTTTTCCGTCGACTGAGCAGTAGATTGATGGTGCAATGGAATGCTTTAGATGAAACCAAATTTTTTTTTCGGGAAATTGCATTTTTCCTCAGAGTTCTGGTTGCCCCCGCAAGAGTTCTGTCAAATATCTCTAGAACTTTTCCTCGTTAGACACATATTTTCAACGGAACACTCGAGATAATTTTGTGAAGTTGCCACCCCCCCCCCCCTAACGAAAGAAAAAAATCGTTAGTACCAACTGAAATTTCAATGAAAAGTACATGGAACTCTAAAACTATGTGAGAGGCAACCAGAACGGATTTTTTTTCCATCGACTGAGCAGTAGATTGATGGCGCGATGGAATGCTTTAGATGAGACCAAATTTTGTTTTCGGAAAATTGAATTTTTTCTCAGAGTTCTGGTTGCCCCCGCATGAGCTCTGTCAAATATCTCTACAACTTTTCCTCGTCAGATAAATATTTTGAACGGAACACTCGAGATAATTTTGTGAAGTTCCCCACCCCTCTAACGAAAGAAAAACAACGTTAGTACCATCTGAAATTTCAATAAAAAGTACATGGAAATCCAAAACTATGTGCGAGGCAACGAGAACAGATTTTTTTTCCTTCGACTGAGCAGTAGATTGAACGTGCGATGGAATGCTTTAGATGAGACCAAACTTTTTTTTCGGAAAATTGAATTTTTCTCAGATTTCTGGTTGCCCCCGCAAGAGTTCTGTCAAATATCTCTACAACTTTTCCGCGTCAGACAAATATTTTCAACGCAACACTCGAGGTAATTTTGTAACGTTGCTCCCCCCCCCTAACGAAAGAAAAAAATCGTTAGTAACAACTGAACTATCAATAAAACGTACATAGAACTCCAGAACTATGTGAGAGGCAACCAGAACGGGTTTTTTTCCGTCGACTGAGCAGTAGATTGATGGCGCGATGGAATGCTTTAGATGAGACCAAATTTTGTTTTCGGAAAATTGAATTTTTTCTCAGAGTTCTGGTTGCCCCCGCATGAGTTCCGCCAAATATCTCTACAACTTTTCCTCGTCAGATAAATATTTTCAACGGAACACTCGAGATAATTTTGTGAAGTTGCCCCACCCCCTAACGAAAGATAAAAAATCGTTAGTAACAACTAAAGTATCAATAAAACGTACATAGAGCTCCAGAACTAAGTGAGAGGCAACCAGAACGGATTTTTTTCCGTCGACTGAGCAGTAGATCGATCGCGCGATGGAATGCTTTAGATGAGACCAATTTTTTTCAGCGGAAAATTGATTTTTTTCTCAGAGTTCTGGTTGACCCCGCAAGAGTTCTGTCAAATATATTTACAAGTTTTCCTCGTCAGACAAATATTTTCAACGGAACGCTCGAGATAATTTTGTGAAGTTGCCCCCCCCCACGCCTAACGAAAGAAAAAAATCGTTAGGAACAACTGAACTATGAATAAAAAGTACATAGAGCTCCAGAACTATGTGAGAGGTAACCAGAACGGATTTTTTTGCGTCGACTGAGCACTAGATCGATGGCACGATGGCTTTAGATGAGACCAAACTTTTTTATCAGAAAATTGAATTTTTTCTCAGAGTTCCGGTTGCCGCCGCAAGAGTTCTGTCAAATATCTCTACAACTTTTCCTCGTCAGACAAATATTTTAAACGGAACACTCGAGGTAATTTTGTGAAGTTACCCCCCCCCCCCCCCTAACGAAAGAAAAAAATCGTTAGCAAGAACTGAACTATCAATAAAAAGTACATAGAACTTCAGACTATGTGAGAGGCAACCAAAACGGATTTCTTTTCTGTCGACTGAGCAGTAGATCGAAGGCGCGATGGAATGCTTTGGATGACACCAACTTTTTTTTCTTCGGAAAATTAAATGTTTTCATAGAGTTCTGGTTGCATTCGTAAGAGTTCTGTCAAATATCTTTAGAACTTTTCCTCGTCAGACAAGTATTTTCAACGGAACACTCGAGATAATTTTGTGAAGATGCCCCCCACCCCCCTCCAACGAAAGAAAAAAATCGTGAGTAACAACTGAACAATCAATAAAAAGTACATAGAACTACAGAATTATGTGAGAGGCAACCAGAAAGGATTTTTATGCGTAGGCTGAGCAGTAGATCGATGGCGCGATGGAATGCTTTAGATGGGACCAAATTTTTTTTTCGGAAAATTGAGTTTTTTCTCAGAATTCTGGTGGCCCCCGCAAGGATTCTGTCGAATATCTTTATAACTTTTCCGCGTCAGACAAATATTTTCATCGGAACACTCGAGATAATTTTCTAGAGTTGCCCCCACCCCCCTATCGAAAGAAAAAAACCGTTAGTACCATTTGAAATTTCAATAAAAAGTACCTGGAAATCCAAACCTATGTGAGAGCCAACCAGAACGGATTTTTTTTCTTTCGACTGAGCAGTAGATTGAACGCTTGATTGAATGCTTTAGATGAGACCAAACTTTTTTTTCGAAAACTTGAATTTTTTCTCAGAGTTCTGGTTGCCCCCGTAAGAGTTCTGTCAAATATCTCTACAACTTTTCCTCGTCAGACTAAAATTTTCAACGGAACACTCGAGGTAATTTTGTGAAGTTGCCCCCCCCCCCCCAACGAAAGAAAAAATCGTTAGTCACAACTGAACTATCAATAAAACGTACATAGAACTCCAGAACTATGTGAGAGGCAATCAGAACGGATTTTTTTCCGTCGGCTGAGCAGTAGATTGATGGTGCGATGGAATGCTTTAGATGAGACCAAATTTTTTTTTCGGGAAATTGCATTTTTTCTCAGAGTTCTGGTTGCCCCCGCAAGAGTTCTGTCAAATATCTCTACAACTTTTCCTCGTTAGACACATATTTTCAACGGAACACTCGAGATAATTATGTGAAGTTGCCCCCCCCCCCCTAACGAAAGAAAAAAATCGTTAGTACCAACTGAAATTTCAATGAAAAGTACATGGAACTCTACAACTATGTGAGAGGCAACCAGAACGGATTTTTTTTCCATCGACTGAGTAGTAGATTGATGGCGCGATGGAATGCTTTAGATGAGACCAAATTTTGTTTTCGGAAAATTGAATTTTTTCTCAGAGTTCTGGTTGCCCCCGCATGAGTTCTGTCAAATATCTCTACAACTTTTCCTCGTCAGATAAATATTTTCAACGGAACACTCGAGATAATTTTGTAAAGTTGCCCCACCCCCTAACGAAACATGAAAAATCGTTAGTAACAACTAAAGTATCAATAAAACGTACATAGAGCTCCAGAACTAAGTGAGAGGCAACCAGAACGGATTTTTTTCCGTCGACTGAGCAGTAGATCGATCGCGCGATGGAATGCTTTAGATGTGACCAATTTTTTTCAGCGGAAAATTGATTTTTTTCTCAGAGTTCTGGTTGACCCCGCAAGAGTTCTGTCAAATATATTTACAAGTTTTCCTCGTCAGACAAATATTTTCAACGGAACGCTCGAGATAATTTTGTGAAGTTGCCCCCCCCCCCCCCCCCACCTAACGAAAGAAAAAAATCGTTAGGAACAACTGAACTATCAATAAAAAGTACATAGAGGTCCAGAACTATGTGAGAGGTAACCAGAACGGATTTTTTTGCGTCGACTGAGCACTAGATCAATGGCACGATGGCTTTAGATGAGACCAAACTTTTTTTTCAGAAAATTGAATTTTTTCTCAGAGTTCCGGTTGCCGCCGCAAGAGTTCTGTCAAATATCTCTACAACTTTTCCTCGTCAGACAAATATTTTCAACGGAACACTCGAGGTAATTTTGTGAAGTTGCCCCCCCCCCCCTAACGAAAGAAAAAATCGTTAGTCACAACTGAACTATCAATAAAACGTACATAGAACTCCAGAACTATGTGAGAGGCAACCAGAACGGATTTTTTTCCGTCGACTGAGCAGTAGATTGATGGTGCGATGTTATGCTTTAGATGAGACCAAATTTTTTTTTCGGGAAATTGCATTTTTTCTCAGAGTTCTGGTTGCCCCCGCAAGAGTTCTGTCAAATATCTCTACAACTTTTCCTCGTTAGACACATATTTTCAACGGAACGCTCGAGATAATTTTGTGAAGTTGCCCCACCCCCTAACGAAAGATAAAAAATCGTTAGTAACAACTAAAGTATCAATAAAACGTACATAGAGCTCCAGAACTAAGTGAGAGGCAACCAGAACGGATTTTTTTCCGTCGACTGAGCAGTAGATCGATCGCGCGATGGAATGCTTTAGATGAGACCAATTTTTTTCAGCGGAAAATTGATTTTTTTCTCAGAGTTCTGGTTGACCCCGCAAGAGTTCTGTCAAATATATTTACATGTTTTCCTCGTCAGACAAATATTTTCAACGGAACGCTCGAGATAATTTTGTGAAATTGCCCCCCCCCCCCCACCTAACGAAAGAAAAAAATCGTTAGGAACAACTGAACTATCAATAAAAAGTACATAGAGCTCCAGAACTATGTGAGAGGTAACCAGAACGGATTTTTTTGCGTCGACTGAGCACTAGATCGATGGCACGATGGCTTTAGATGAGACCAAACTTTTTTTTCAGAAAATTGAATTTTTTCTCAGCGTTCCGGTTGCCGCCGCAAGAGTTCTGTCAAATATCTCTACAACTTTTCCTCGTCAGACAAATATTTTCAACGGAACACTCGAGGTAATTTTGTGAAGTTGCCCCCCCCCCCCCTAACGAAAGAAAAAAATCGTTAGCAAGAACTGAACTATCAATAAAAAGTACATAGAACTCCAGACTATGTGAGAGGCAACCAAAACGGATTTCTTTTCTATCGACTGAGTAGTAGATCGAAGGCGCGATGGAATGCTTTGCATGAGACCAACTTTTTTTTCTTCGGAAAATTAAATGTTTTCATAGAGTTCTGGTTGCATTCGTAAGAGTTCTGTCAAATATCTTTAGAACTTCTCCTCGTCAGACAAGTATTTTCAACGGAACACTCGAGATAATTTTGTGAAGATGCCCCCCACCCCCCTCCAACGAAAGAAAAAAATCGTGAGTAAGAACTGAACAATCAATAAAAAGTACATAGAACTCCAGAATTATGTGAGAGGCAACCAGAAAGGATTTTTATGCGTAGGCTGAGCAGTATATCGATGGCGCGATGGAATGCTTTAGATGGGACCAAATTTTTTTTTCGGAAAATTGAGTTTTTTCTCCGAATTCTGGTGGCCCCCGCAAGGATTCTGTCGAATATCTTTATAACTTTTCCGCGTCAGACAAATATTTTCATCGGAACACTCGAGATAATTTTCTAGAGTTGCCCCCCCCCCTAACGAAAGAAAAAAAACCGTTAGTACCATTTGAAATTTCAATAAAAAGTACCTGGAAATCCAAAACTATGTGAGAGACAACCAGAACGGATTTTTTTTCTTTCGACTGAGCAGTAGATTGAACGCTTGATTGAATGCTTTAGATGAGACCAAACTTTTTTTTCGGAAAATTGAATTTTTTCTCAGAGTTCTGGTTGCCCCCGCAAGAGTTCTGTCAAATATCTCTACAACTTTTCCTCGTCAGACTAAAATTTTCAACGGAACACTCGAGGTAATTTTGTGAAGTTGCCCCCCCCCCCCCAACGAAAGAAAAAATCGTTAGTCACAACTGAACTATCAATAAAACGTACATAGAACTCCAGAACTATGTGAGAGGCAACCAGAACGGATTTTTTTCCGTCGACTGAGCAGTAGATTGATGGTGCGATGGAATGCTTTAGATGAGACCAAATTTTTTTTTCGGGAAATTGCATTTTTTCTCAGAGTTCTGGTTGCCCCCGCAAGAGTTCTGTCAAATATCTCTACAACTTTTCCTTGTTAGACACATATTTTCAACGGAACACTCGAGATAATTTTGTGAAGTTGCCCCCCCCCCCCCCTAACGAAAGAAAAAAATCGTTAGTACCAACTGAAATTTCAATGAAAAGTACATGGAACTCTAAAACTATGGGAGAGGCAACCAGAACGGATTTTTTTTCCATCGACTGAGTAGTAGATTGATGGCGCGATGGAATGCTTTAGATGAGACCAAATTTTGTTTTCGGAAAATTGAATTTTTTCTCAGAGTTCTGGTTGCCCCCGCATGAGTTCTGTCAAATATCTCTACAACTTTTCCTCGTCAGATAAATATTTTCAACGGAACGCTCGAGATAATTTTGTGAAGTTGCCCCACCCCCTAACGAAAGATAAAAAATCGTTAGTAACAACTAAAGTATCAATAAAACGTACATAGAGCTCCAGAACTAAGTGAGAGGCAACCAGACCGGATTTTTTTCCGTCGACTGAGCAGTAGATCGATCGTGCGATGGAATGCTTTAGATGAGACCAATTTTTTTCAGCGGAAAATTGATTTTTTTCTCAGAGTTCTGGTTGACCCCGCAAGAGTTCTGTCAAATATATTTACATGTTTTCCTCGTCAGACAAATATTTTCAACGGAACGCTCGAGATAATTTTGTGAAGTTGCCCCCCCCCCCACCTAACGAAAGAAAAAAATCGTTAGGAACAACTGAACTATCAATAAAAAGTACATAGAGCTCCAGAACTATGTGAGAGGTAACCAGAACGGATTTTTTTGCGTCGACTGAGCACTAGATCGATGGCACGATGGCTTTAGATGAGACCAAACTTTTTTTTCAGAAAATTGAATTTTTTCTCAGAGTTCCGGTTGCCGCCGTAAGAGTTCTGTCAAATATCTCTACAACTTTTCCTCGTCAGACAAATATTTTCAACGGAAATCTCGAGGTAATTTTGTGAAGTTGCCGCCCCCCCACCCTTACGAAAGAAAAAAATCGTTAGCAAGAACTGAACTATCGATAAAAAGTACATAGAACTCCAGACTATGTGAGAGGCAACCAAAACGGATTTCTTTTCTATCGACTGAGCAGTAGATCGAAGGCGCGATGGAATGCTTTGGATGAGACCAACTGTTTTTTCTTCGGAAAATTAAATGTTTTCATAGAGTTCTGGTTGCATTCGTAAGAGTTCTGTCAAATATCTTTAGAACTTTTCCTCGTCAGACAAGTATTTTCAACGGAACACTCGAGATAATTTTGTGAAGATGCCCCCCACCCCCCTCCAACGAAAGAAAAAAATCGTGAGTAAGAACTGAACAATCAATAAAAAGTACATAGAACTCCAGAATTATGTGAGAGGCAACCAGAAAGGATTTTTATGCGTAGGCTGAGCAGTAGATCGATGGCGCGATGGAATGCTTTAGATGGGACCAAATTTTTTTTTCGGAAAATTGAGTTTTTTCTCCGATTCCTGGTGGCCCCCGCAAGGATTCTGTCGAATATCTTTATAACTTTTCCGTGTCAGACAAATATTTTCATCGGAACACTCGAGATAATTTTCTAGAGTTGCCCCCCCCCCCCCTAACGAAAAAAAAAAACCGTTAGTACCATTTGAAATTTCAATAAAAAGTACCTGGAAATCCAAAACTATGTGAGAGACAACCCGAACGGATTTTTTTTCTTTCGACTGAGCAGTAGATTGAACGCTTGATTGAATGCTTTAGATGAGACCAAACTTTTTTTTCGGAAAATTGAATTTTTTCTCAGAGTTCTGG